>JBAMIG010000006.1:4357902-4391438 GCA_037177335.1 Kiunga ballochi
GAAAATAACAACTACTAGTAAATATATATATATATATATATATATATAAATAAATAAATAAATAAATAAATAAATAAATAAATAAAAGGCCCTCTCAACCTGCTCACTGTGAAACAACTCCAGTGGGAAAGAGGAGAAAGGAGGCACGGGACACAGTCCTTTCAGACTCAATATTCCCTACTCAACTAGAGGAGGATATTGCTTTATGCAGATGATGTGCTTCTGTTGGCTTCATCTGGGATGATCTTCAGGATCGAGTGTGAAGCACCTGGTATGAGAGTCAGTACCTCCAAATCCAAGACTTTTGGTCCTCAGTCAGAAAAGGGAGTAGTGTCTTCAGAGGGTGGGGTTAGAGGTCCTGCCCAAAGTGGAGGAGTTCAAGTATCTTGGGGTCTAGTTTACTCATGAGAGAGGGGTGAAGTGTGAAATCAATAGGTGGATCGGTGCAACATCTACACCGGTCTGTCATGGTGAAGAATAAGCTGAGTTAAAAAGCAAAGCTCCCAGTTGCTCTATGTTCCTACCCTCACCTATGATCACGAGCTGTGGGTGGTGACGGAAAGAATGATTGTGAACACAGGTGTGGGACATCCAGGAGAGGCTCAGAGTAGAACAGCTGCTCCTTCACATCGAGAGGAGCCAGATGAGGGTGGTCAGGCATCTGGTTAGGATGACTCCTGGACGTCTTCCTGGTGAGGTGTTGCACGTCCCGAGGAAGACCAGGGGAAATCCCGGACATGCTAGAGGCATTATGTCTCTTGGCCTGGGAACATCTCGGGATTCCCGCCGATGAACTGGCAAATGTGGCTGGAGAGAGAGAATCCCAGGCTCCCCTTCTGGAGCTGCTGCCCCCATGATCTGACTCCGGATAAGCGGGAGAAAATGGATGGATAGATGGACGTTTGCCTATAATGAACAGCATCATGATTGGATAAAGAAAAATACATATTAACATAAACACCAACTGTCAAGCATGATAGGGGAAGGGTTATGATTTGAGATACCTCAACACAGTGAACTCTATACTAAAGTATTTTTAGATTAAAAAGTAAAGAAATCTTCTCAACGGGTAAAAATTCACTAAAACTAGCTTAAAAAAATGAAGACAAGTATCAAGGTTACAATCAACCACACTGAAACCCTGCGGTGGGTCCTTAGGTGAACTGTGTCCACCTCATGTAAGTGAAACTATGTCATAAAGAAAAGTGGGCCAAAACTTTTCATGAGGAAGTGAGACTAATAACATCAAACACAGAACTGCCCAAGGTTTTGGTTGACTATGAGGTCTTGTTTGCCTAGCCTTAAAACATAAAACAATTTCTTCAACCCTTTTTTTTTTTTACCACTTTACTTCATTAATTTGGCTTCAGATGACCACCTTTGGTTTGAGCCCTGGGCTTTATGCCACCTTTTATCTATCTGGTGATCCTGTGTACAGTCTGTTATGGTCATGTCACTGAAAGAACTAACTGGTTTTTACATAACTGTTCTTTGATGTGCTTTGAAAAGGTTGAATATATAAAACACCACCTGTCACATTAACTGGACACACCTGAGCTTGCTGTGTTGGAACACGCAAATAGAGGAGCACAAACAGCTGCTCCTGCACAAATACACTGATCAGATGACATGCAGTATAGCCTATGGCAAACATAATACATGCATGTATGCTCATTTCATGCTACTGTGAACAGCACTTTACCTGGCGGGGTTTTTCTTTTTACATGTTCTCACTTTTCATAACAGATGAAATTGAATGATCTGATCAGGTCTGGCAGTGCTTTTACAGAAAAAGAACCGGTGCCTTGTTTAACACCTGTCCTGACTATTTTCTAACTTTGCTTTTGACTCATGAAAATCTCTGGAATTTAGATGGATTATTAGACTATCTAGACTAGATTGTCATGATGGGTTTTTAGGCATCAAAAGGAAAACTAACATTTGAAAAGTGAACAGCAAAATGTCAAAATGCAATCTAAGCATGGCAATGGTCTATGTTAACGGCCTTATATTTCCCCAACATCATCAACCTGCTGCCCACACTGTAATTTCCCAAGCAGTCTCAGCCCACACTTTGCCCTGTGGTCTGGTAAAACTTGATAAGCTTTCACTTCATTTAAAGAAAAAAAGACATTTAAGTTTCCTGTCTTAGTCAGTGAATTTATAAATGGCTTTCACTCTTGTGGGTCCATGTGACGGTAAGTATAAAAGAAGACAAAAGTAAATAAATAGCCATTTTTCAGTTACTTTGCACAAGTTACAGTAAAATTTCCTTTAATTCTCAGAATGATTTAACAAATAAGTCATTAACTCCTGCTATTTGTCCTACCTATTAAAACAGAAGTTGCAGAATATCATGTTGTTAGCTATATTTGTTTGAATCCATTGCTTTCACAACCTTGTTGAAATCCAGCTGATGTGAAATAAAAGAACACGTAGGTGTAAAACGATGAGGCTTTTATCTCTTAACGCGACACTGATGCCGCTTTTCCATTACATGGCACCATCCGGTTATTTGATGCGTCTTTACCCTCCTTCATTTTCCAATATAGACGGTACTGTCTTACACTGGGCAGTATTTGCTGTGTGTGTTTTTATTGCTCTTCATAGAGTCAGCAGACATTTTTGCCAAAAGGGACTTCCATGCAGACTGGTTATTGCTCTGTGGATTTCCAGAGGACTCAGAGTTCACAAAATATCTCAGGGCATTTTGTGAAAATGTTATTCGACTTCATTTTAACAAACAAATCCTCCCACGTGTAAATATCTTTTAGAAACATCCTGTCTGTAAAGTACACAGATATGGTTCATGCTCAAAAGATACCAAATGGCTTTGGGGTGTTGGCATTGGTGCACAATCTTAAAAGGTGTTAAGATGAGATTTTTTTAGGAAAAAAAAAAAAGAAAGTTTGCTTTTTTTTGCAAATGCAAGTTACTCGGGTAAAAATGCATTTGCCAGAGATTTTGAATGGTGGTTATATGGATTAATGACAACATGTCAGCTAGGCCTGTTACAGTAAACAGTAAGTCTATTATTTGCACAAGAAGAAAAAGTAAGCATAAAATGTTTGACAGCCACAATAATTGTTTTTTCTCTCTTTTTAACAAAGACTGGATGAGAATTGGCTTCTTTGCGGTGTATCATTGTAAAAGAGAACAACTCAGAGGCAGCAGTGCCCTTTCCGAGTCCAAGTCCAAGTTCTAGCAAACCCAGAGCAAGCCAGGGAAATTTGAGATTTGGAAGCAAAAAAACGTTATGTAATTTTGGTCTCATGAGCGTGAACGGGACGGCTTACTCTTGTTAGGACAGGTTAATTGTATATAGAAGCACAGACAAGACCTGAAACAAAAGCTAAATGTTCTAAGCTAAATCATGTTTGTTGATCTTTTTTTAAAAAAAAAAAAAACATACATAGCAATATTATTGCATTTTTATTATCCTAATTAAAATGGTTTAAAAATATCTCATGTTACTAATATCTGTCTGAACATCAATGATAAATAGTACCATCAAAATATGGTTCTTTGATATCCTGTCCTTGTCAATAGGTTCAATTCATTGTTGGTTTTGTTCCTTTGATGGGATTGGTTATTATGAAGGTAAACCTCAGCAACCTGATTCTCCAGAAAGATGGTCAAATTATCTTCAAAGACAACAAATGAACGTTTGATCTTTAACTAAAATGCCAAACCTCTTTCTTGATTAAAAGGAGCTCTGACTGAATACCAGATAATATATCATGGATGAATCTACTGCCAGACAGTGCAAAATCTACAGATGTTTATATGGCTTAAAATCCAAAGATTAGCATTTGTGGATGAAATTGAAAGGATTATCTTCTCAACAAACAATGAGCAACATTTTCTTTGTATCCATAAAATGATGGACTAAACACACTTTACCAAACAGCTTTCTTTCTGCTATGTGAAGGCAACAGAACTAAGCTAGCTGGCGTCTTTTCCGTCTTTGGTTATCAGCTGAGCTCTTGTTTAGTCTTTGTGGTAATCCTTTGTATCACCTTTTGGGGAAGGATGAAAGACTTCAGCCCTGACCCAAATTTACCGACAGACCTTGAGACAAAACAATAGCAGCTCTTATAGAAAAGATCCTAATTATCGTTTTCATAGGTGTGCAGTTAGCTCTGGGGAATCACGCAGTGAAAACAATCATTTCACTTGCTTTGGAAAACATTCATCAGAGCGTGGATAACATTAATCATTCAGGCATCAGACTGCCTCTAGATTACACACTTGGAGGAGTTTGTTCCTCACTTCAAGTAAATGAAATCTAGATGTCAGCAGAACAAAGTGTTCCGCCCTGCAAGCTGTTGATTACATTCACAGGTTCATCAAGTTCCCTGATCCCTGAATATAACAATTCATGGGTGCAATAATGTCCAAAACTTGCAACAGTTCCACCAGTATGAAATGGACTTTATCAGTTTTTATTGGTTCACAGATGAAAGGATATTTTTAAGTAATTTTATACAGTATGTAGCCTCTCCCAGAGTTTTATTTCCATTGTTAACAGCAACCTGGTTTCTAATTGGTGGATGAAGAAGCAAAAATTAAGCCTTAATTTAAGTGAAAACAGTGTTAATTCCAAAAAGAAGTTGCTAGTATAAGTTGTTCAAACTTTTAAATAAAGGTTTCTAAACTGTTCTTATATTTTAAAGTGTTTAAACAAGACGGTACTAAGCACTTTCCACACCATGATCAGTATTTTCTATATTATCAATATGTCCATGGTGTGTCCTGCCTCTCACCTGCTAAATGCAGGGATAGGCTCCAGGTTGCCTGCGACTCTGAATTGGATTAAATCAGAGAATAAATTATCTTATGAGTACTTTGTCAACAAATATTATTTCCTGTGTTATTACACATATCACATATACATAATGCATATGTGAAGGCGATTTCAAAGCAGAGATGAAGAGAAGAGATTCTGAAACCAGTCACAATCCCATGTCTCTCATGGGATCAGCTTGGGCACACCGTTTGTGCCAGAGTGACCAACTACATTGTGACTGTTGGTTGAAGAATGGGATGCCATCCCTCAGCAGAGTGACCAAGCTTGTGACCAACATGAGGAGGAGAAGGTGCCAGGCTACTGTAGCTGTGGTTCCTCCACACACCTCCAGAGGTTCCTGTTCTGTTAGATACCTTTTTTAATTGGTTATAGGCCTTCTTTCCTCAGACTTCTAAAATCAAATGCAATAATCGACACCAAACATGAGAAAAAATAGCAGAATGTGTTGTGTGGCAGTGGCAGAGAAGGAGACACCACTCAAGTTTTAGTTTCTCTATCAACCAGGAAATCCCTGAAACTACCAAATTAGATCATTTCTCGTACGTGATCGCACTGCACGCCTAAATTATTTGCATTGCAGCCTAATTGGGGTAGCGTAAGTGAAATGAAATGAAAAATAGGCTACTTTAAAAAATCCCAGAGGGAAATTCAAGTTTACAGCAGCTTATTCTGGTCACTGGTAATCCAGGTTTTGTTACTGGGTAAACAGCTCACTGGTCTTGTTGGGATGGTGCGGTCCACACAGAAGTTGATGTAATCTGTCACACACTCAGTCAAGCTCTTGATATCATCTCCATAAGGTTAACAGAGGACAGTCTGTAGCCTGGAAGCATCCTCTTAGAGCATCTTCATCATCATCAGAGCAGGTTTTAATAGTCTTTCTAATGACAGCTTGTTGCTGAACGATGGGCTTGTAAGGAGGAGGTGAGAAGAACCAGATGATGGTCAGGCAGAGGAGCTGTATGCATTTTTAATATTAGCATTAAATAAATTCAATGTTTTATTTTCTCTGGTGGAGCAGCTGATAACCTGTTGGTAGAGCAGCAGAGAGGGAGGTAAAATCTCCAGGAATCACCATAAATGTGTTTGGTTATGTTTAAAATCTGTCAAAACTAGAAGTTTTATGTTTTTGTGCAGATCTTCTCTTTAAACAGTGATATGTCCAGGATGGTTAACCAGTACTGCAACTCCACCTCCCTTTAGTTTCACACGGAGTTGTTTATTACGGTCTTGAAGCCGTGTTCAGACGCATTACATAAAGTATAAAGGCTTTTTTGCCACAGCCACCTCCACCTCAGGACTCGGTCCTAATTTAGAGACAAACCCCAGGCCACTGGTGCATTACTCATATTTGCCCCACCAGCTGCAGCACACGTTTTTCTATCCACCTTAACATTTGTGGTTTTGCTTAGGTGGCAACTTCCCAGACTTAAAACTGTATAACCCTGTTTTTCAGTTTTCGCTGACAAAGTGCTGATCACAGCTACAAATGAAAGAAAGGGGTGTGTGTATGTGTGTGTTGGGGGGGGTGTTGTCATCCTGCTGACAGTGACATCATCTCTTGAACTTTTCCTGAATTCTGCTTCAAGCAAAAATGTGACATTTGACAAACTGGTCTATTCTAGGAATGCCACAGAATACGGCATGTGATCCAAAGATGCATGATTCCATGTCTGCCGTGTGGAAGTGGTAGTCATATGAATTCTGTGGGGGTCACATGCTGACTTTTCCCCAAATTACCTCATAATTGGATGATCATGAGCAACACTGTTGATGTTTTTTTAAACACACAAACACACACACACAATGTCCCATTCATTTGAGTTCAATGACTTTTGAACTACTAAGCTCCACTGATTGTCACGTAGAATAATGTAAGCAACAGATGTCAACAAACAACCATCAATGCTTGAAAAACATGACATTTTTCAAACAAAAGAAGACATGGGTGGTGAGCGAGAGAGGGGGCGGAAAGGTTGTATGTTAAGCTCTAACGGACACTGAGCATTTGACCATACATTACCCAGACATAACATCACACCTTGCAGGCCAAACAAGTCTGGGCCTGTCCCAGTTTGACCTTGAAATACCAGAAGTCATTGAAAGAGACGCCAGGGAGCTTCTTGTAACCACAAAAGATTCTGTGGTTACATAATGCTTGTGCAAACAAAATGCAGGGGGTACAAGAGCTAGCTTATCACAGTTCACAGGTTCAGTGACTAAAAAGGAAATGCATGACCTACTTCTCAAGAGTCTGTCATCCAGTTTCATGATTTGCTGTTTGAGTCAAAAGTTCCCTAACTGCTGTAAACAGTCCCACAGAGATGTTAACATCACAACATGGTCCGTCTCCTTAATGTTTTTGTTTTAAAAAAAGTTGTTTACCTAGTTTGCAATGGAAAGATACCTGCTGACATTCAGCGCATGAGGGACAGAAAGACAGTGCTTATGGGAAAATCTGTCCTTTGCTACATTTTTGGGGATTTTTTAAAAGTTTTTTTTTTATTTAATCCAGACCTTAGGCTAGTTTATTTTGGATTGATCCCATAACTCTACTGTATCTGTTCAATTTCCTGGCAGAAGTCTTTGCAATGCACGTTCTAACATGTAATAAGAAACCACATCTTCAAAAAAAATCAGGATTTTATGTGAAATATGTGAAAGTTATTTTGATGAATAGTGCTAAATGGGTCATTTTCACCAGAAGCATTATGTTTTCTAAACATGTTTTCATTTATGCCATCATCCATTTCATACCGCTTAGACGGGGTTCGGTTGTGGGGACAGCAGCTGAAGCAGGGAAGCCCAGACCTTCCTGATCCCAGCCACATCTGCCGACTCATCGGGTGGGGGATCCGAGGTGTCTCCAGGCCAGTCGAGAGATGAAAGCCTTCCAGCGTGTCCTTGGTCTTCCTTAGGGTAACCTCCTGCAGAGACATAATCAGAACACATATGAAGGCATCCTTCAGATGCCAGAGCCACCTCATCTGGCTCTTCTTGATACAGAGGAACTGTGACTGTACTCTGAGCCCCACACAGATCATCACCCTCTCTTTAAGGGAAAGCTTGGCCATCCTGCAGAGGAAACTCGGTTCAGCCATCTTTATTTGCAGTCCCTATCCACAGCTTATGACCATATGTGAGGGTAGGAACTGGTAAATCAAGAGCTTCACCTTCTGGCACAGCTCCTCCTTCACCATGAAAGGCCACATTACTGCAAACGCCGCACTGATCGGCTTGTCGAGCTTATGCTCATCCTTTCCTCACTCGTGAATGAGGCCCAGAGAAAAGTGAACTCCTCCATGTTGGGCAGGACCACCATCTCCACCTTGAGAGGACATTCCACCCAAAAGACCATGGTCTTTGTGGAGGTGCGGATCATCATCTCAGCCACTTCACACACTAGAGCAAGAGCAAAAGATCACTTTGGAGACTCTGATTTTTTGTGCTTTATAAATATAGGGGATTGGATTTATTGGAAGTCCAAATGAAGCCAACAGAACCACATAAACTGAATTTAACAGTAACCCAATTAGGCCATTAAACCGAATCCAATCAGAACCTGAGTCGTGCCTAGAAATTCTGGTAGTTATGAACAAAATGGTGAAGTCTAACCCTCCTTTAGAAACTAATCCCACTTACTGCCAGCAATGTGGACCAAGTTCTGCCTGTAACTGGGTCTGGTAACCCATATTTTCAGAACAACCCTTAAAGTATACCCTGAGAGTTGTAGTCCTGCAGGTTTTAGATGTTTCACTGCTCCAACATCCTTGATTCAACACGTTATTACAACATCTGTGTTAATGTCTCATCAATAGTGTGTGCCATATCCTCTTCAAAAGGATGTTTGTGTGAAAGATGAATCTGAAACTAAAAAAATGAGCAACATAACATTGCTAAAGCGATTGAACATCAACAGTAGGCTACTTCATAAGCTCAAGGTGTTATTCCTATCTCACCCACCGTTCTGTTACTGGTTACTTTTGCACAGCAAAAACTCTCATATGAGGATTTACTGTTGGTACTGAGGGATATATCCCTTATATTTTCTTGCAAACTTGCTATTAGAGTTAGTGTTTTATGTGGTTATTTTTAAGGAGCCACAAGTGCAACTTCTATAAACTTCCTGTTCATACATATCAACTGCGGTCAAACAAGTGTTTCTGCGACAAAGTGTGGGCCAAAAAGAGTCAAGATGCTGTGGGCTTGAGGTCTTCCAACTCTGAAAAAATAAATAAACACTGTGGTTTTGCAGTCTCTCTTTCCTTTCTGTGCGACACACAGATGGAGACAGAAACTGGTCTTGTTCAGCATTTAAGCGGACATATTTGTCTGACTTGTCTGACGGTGTTGTGCTGAGCAGAGAGCTTTGTGTGTGTGTAGAATAAATACTTATGCAACACACGTCACCTATATTGCTGGACGTGACCAGAGAGGTCCTAAAGAGGATAGAAAATCAAACATACCACAAAGGAATAGCCAAATATCAGAAGCCCAGAGATGAAGAAGCTAAATAAATAAATACATGCATTTGACTAATTGCATATTCACATTTATTCCAAATCCACTGTAAGATCAAACATTTTACGTTTCCATTACTATTCTCATTATTTCCGGTTAATAAATACGCAGATCCTTGGATCCTACAGTACATATTTGAACACTGCCTTGTTTAACTTTCTGAGGCAGATCTGCCTCTTTTTTTGTTTTAACTAAAAATGTTTCTTGCTTTTTTTTGTCCACTTTTAAATCTGTACTAAACAAATCGAATGTGCTTTGGGATGAGAATAAAAGAACAAGAAAAGGTAAAGAAAATGGAAATGTGGGAAAATAACTTAACATTTATTGGATAAGGAGGATCATGTTCTATATTTACACAGCGAGGCTCAGAATGTCCTTAAAAAAATATATCGTACTTCCTTCCTGTTGGTAAGAAGCTGGGAATTTTGCTGGGAACACCACACCCTTGGAGCAGAATGCTGGCCTTGTTACTAAACTTTATAAAAACAAAACAAGGATCGTCTCCAAAGACTGAAAGCGGGGGTCAACAACTTGCTGCAAGAACACTGTGTGCTCAGAGAAAAGCAGGCAGTTACATCAACTTCTGCTTGAGCAATGTGGCGACACAAAGCTGCTGTCTCATGTTCTGTCTGAATATTCATGAATACTTTTATACTAAACATTAAAAAGGACTAAAACATAAGTAAACTTATAATCTAAGTTTAGTTTTTTCATTCATTTATATTAATAGGTTGATAATAACCTGTTGGATCCATTTGAATTGCATAAGGTGTGTTAGTATAGGGAAACAACCAAACCTGCCAGATACTGGCCTGGACTGGAGTTTAACACCCCTGGTCTAGATGAATACATAGATCATATGCTGAAAATCTGGATTTGTTGCTAGGCAACACTTCCTGGTTTAATATGGGGAGCAAAAATCTGTAGAAACTGGCAAAACCAATAAACGACAAAGACAAAAAGACTAAGTTTAAGTCTCTCTGTTTAAACTTTGCCACTTTGTGTTCTTCTGTTTAGCTAAAAAGTATACTTTATGATGCAGGGTAGCGTTTTGTCATTATCTAACCAGAGCGCAAGGCAAAGTCAGTCTTACAAGACTAAGATTAGAGATAACATAAGTTTCAAAATTCAAACTTTACATTTTTCCCCATCTAGAGAAAAGTCTTACATGTTTATAAGCAGGATGTAATTAGCAGAAAAGCTCAATTAATTGGTTATAAAACATTTTAACATACTTCCACCAAAAAAAAAAAAAAGCATCTAGTCACTGGAGACGTGGCAGGTAAGCATTCAGTTACATGATACTTTTCAGTTTGTGGTCAGATTATTCCTCGGCTCAAATGTCCACTTCTTTACACGTGCAACTTAAACACATTTATAATACCATGGATTCGTCAGAAGAGTCCATGAAAGGACTTATTTATAAACCATGTGATGGATTATTCCAGAAACATTTCTTTCTGATCTTATTTATAACTAAGCCCATTTTACTTATTATGAACATAAATCACCGTATTTGAGCATTTCAGCATATAAACACATGTTTTAAAGAAGTGTTGGTGTGAGAGAACCCAGGCTGGCCAGGAAGCATGTTTCCAGTTAAAGGGGAGCTGATGGTTAGTGTTCCCCAGGGAAAAGCGACACACACTCACATCATAACACAAAGTTTTATCATATATTCTGTATATAGCATGTGGTATTTTTATTCTACATGAGTCACAGATTTGGAGTGAATCTTAAACCCTACATTTGCTTTTGTCTGCAGACAAAGACATTTTCCTGTGTTTTGAATATCTTTGCATATAAGACCATGGGAGAGGCAAGCCAAACACCACTTTTATATAATGTACATCAAGCTATGAGCAACCAAAGAAGCTGATAAGCTATATAAATAGATAACCGATCAGTGACCAGTCTGCATGTCACTTCTGCCAACATGGATGAAGAGTTTAACGCGGCACTAAAGTCATCAAAGAATAGAGCGATGACTCCACTTTGTGCCACATGACGCATCACCCAGTGGACGGGGTTTAATCCAAGATAAGCATCGACTCATCGAGTAGAGCTTCATGTTCCAGAGCGTGGACAAAGCCACAGATGAAAAGGAGCCATTTGACCTCTGATCCTCAGTTATTTTTAAAAACTTTTAAAGCATTTTTCTCTCCTCAGAACAATGCAGTGTTCAACAGTGAAATCCCAAAAGCTATGAAAATGGACGAAATGGGGATCATTCAAGAAAAAAAAAAGTGGCATGGAGCTTGTGAAGAAAACGATTAGACACTGCAAACTGAAGCGATACATTTGATACAGCGAAGCATTGCTGGTTTATTAAGACAAAAAGGGTTGCAATATAAAGAACAGTAAAAGGCTTCAGAGTAGCTCAGATGGAGGAAAGTAAAAAGATTAAAATATTTCTTTTTCACCTCCTGAACTACTGTTTTTTTTTTGGCCCTCTTGGCTCAAAACATTGTATTTGTTGATGCTATGTTTTGGCCAGGTCAATGACCAAGGACACAATGTGTCCGATTTGCCTCCAAACAAGACTCAACACGAATGTGCTGATTGGGATTCGTTTAGCGATAACTGCAAGAATAACTGGAAGGCATGTGCAATTCAATAAAAGCAGTCAAAACAAACCATGTTTGCCCAGGCATTTTTCATTCTTTTAGGAACATTTTGTGCATATTTGTCCTGTTTGCATACATTTCTATGAATGTGACGTCCATCAATGAAACAGAGGAAAAGGCTCTGTGCACATGGGAAAAGCTGGTTTGTAATCACGGATTCCAAAGAAGTGGGCATGAACATAGATAAAGACGCAGATGGGGCCCAAGCCTTCTAAATATAAAGGTCAAACCTACAGAAAGCACAGTGTAAATAGAAGCTGCACAGCTTCTAACCCTAAACGTGGAGGATCTAACGCTTATTTATACTTATTCCCTTAGATATACTTAAAACATGTAGTTAAAAAGCCTCTTTGTTGGTAGGAAACACTTGAGCAGGTTCCCCTCAGGGTACTCTTAATTATACAGACACATTCTTTATATTCAAAACACCAAAGCACAGACTGGAGGCCAACATTTTAATAAGACTCCTCGTGAAGCTCAAAGTAATTATGCAGGTCTCTAATTCTGTGCTCTAAAACCTCTGATGTTTCATGATGTTCTGTTTCTAGGCAGGAAATGCATGCAAGCCTTTTACTTTATAATCTAAGACCGTTTCCCCTCTTACAAAGTGTGAAACGGTAAGCTATCTTTCCATCTCAGTGTCTGAATTCTTAGAATTTGCAACGTCTTACGAGTAACTACAGCCGAGTGCTCCTGTTCAAAGATGAACTCGTGCGTCAGCTGACTTCCCAGAAACTGTTGCTTTTTTTAAAATAGGGGGGCGTGTTGTTGCTACGGAGAAGGGCAGCCGCGTGCAGCCAATGAGCTGTCAGAGTTCCTCTAACCCACAGGACTGAACTGCACCCGCTCAAATGGGAAGTTACTGACATAAAGAAACATTTGAGAAATCGGATTAGGAAATTTGATCAATTTTCTTTTGGATTTCTCAATTTTGCACTAAAAAATCTAGACTAAAACTCATCAGAAGTGCTTAAAAATTTCCACAAACTTAAAGTTTTCCTTCAGGCAGGAGCTCTTTTGGTGCGAGCTGATTAATGAGTAGACCTGTCTGAGGTTTGCACTCCACAAGACAAGTTCTCTGCTGAAGGAATGAGAGGAATGCCATTAAGGCGCCTTGGAAGGTTTCGATGAGCCTGAACATCTGCAGCTGCAGCAAACGTTTCACACGTTTATTCAGCTAATCTACTGATTTCTCTATTGTGCATTACATTTAAACCACAGGTGAAGTTAGGATAGTTCAAATTTATTTTTGCATTGAGCTTGCTTCCTCATTAAAACAGTTTCTTTTTCAGACTGAACTTCATTTAGGTTGGAAATGTTAAATGCACGTTAACCCAAACCTGAGGAGTTACTAAATACTTCACCATATACCTGTCATTCTTAATTGAGTGCATTTAAAAAAGGAGGAAAAAAAGATGGTGCATACAGATGCATATGAAAATATTTAATCAACTGTTAATGTTGGAGAAAAGTGGATATGCATACATTATATAATTAGCAACCCAGATACTGACAATCAAGGTTGCTTAAAGACTGTGCGCTTTACATATTCAGCCCCGAGACACACAGCCCTGTGTGCTTTCTGCCCCCCTCCCCCCACACTTCTCTGTGGCTGGTGCAAGCTGCTCTATAAAATTGCCTCAGCCCCAATTCCCCATTGTGTGTCAAGCCGTTTTCAAACTAAACAGGGGTAACCAGGGTGGTAGCTAACATCATTAGCTGCTGTGGATCATCACCATGGAGAGGCTGCTCTCCATTCCCCTCCAAAGACTTACGTTTGTGCTGTAACCTGAGACAACAGCCGCATCTTAACAAAACAAAGATCAGTTTTGATATGGTCCACATTTCAGGTTTTTTTTTGTTATGAAGAAGTGCGTGAATATAATTGCATTTGCTGAGGGGATGCAAGTAACAGGGCAGGAAGTAAGTATGTCAACTGTAAGCAAATGGATTGCAGAATGATCTGAACAACAGACTTGAGATGTGTAAAAGATTTGGGGGAGAAAAAAAAAAACCATCATTTAAAATCACTTGTTACTGGGTAGATGATGGTTGCAATGCCAGGAAGTTGAAAATGTTATGAACTGCTTTTGCCCCAGCTCAGGTTGGTGCACCAGTTTTGCAGAAAGAACATGCTAACACTGCAACTCACAGCTGTGGGTGCAACACAGAGCGCTCTGTGGGAGAGAGGTGCTGCTACAGTCATCAAATTTCTAGGAAATAGCTATTGCAATCCGAGTTACGGTAGTGAACAGAGGATGAGTGCAAATGTGCCAAAACATAAGAGCGCAAAGATGGTTGTGCAAAACTTCTGATTGTTTGAAATCTTTATCTGATGCACATGCATCGCGTTTCCACATGGATCAGAACTCCAAATCATTGTCCATTTTGGAGGAAATGTCCCCGAAGTCTGAATTTTATTATACTGATCAGTCCTCTTTCAAACTTCCAACAGACTCAGTTGTCCAAGATGTGGTCAGACAGAGTCCCGCATATGGTTCGCCTTTTATGTAGACCCAGATCCAATCCCAGCAAGGAAGTTGTATTTATATGCAGATCCACCCTTTCTACTAGTCATTTGGTTTAAATATCCATAAAAAAAATTTAAAAAAAAACAAGGGTCCAAGATTGTGGATGGACAATTTGAAAACGAGCTTCATGTCTACATAAAATGGGGAAAAAAAAAAAACACACCCTCTTCCTGTTTTGGCTGGATGATGCTATCAGAAAGATGTGGCGATTAAATGTAAAAATCAGTAAAACACAATTATGATGGGATCCCAGAAGAAATACACAAGTTGAGCTATTGAAATTTGCATAGATGAAGCATTTACATTTTTATAGAAAAATAAAAATTTATTAAATAAAATATTTTTCATGTGGTTTTAAGGGGAAAAGATGAAAAGGAGTCCATTATTCTGACATTGGATCAAAGCTTCAGTGCCCATACTCAAACACCAAACAGGAACTGGTTTAAAAAAAAAAAAAAAAGAAAACAGTGAAGTGTCCATAATGTCACCGATAGTCCAACAAATTCACCTGATCAGCATGGCCAACGTTGCCCCAATACCAGCAACACCAGCAACAGCCATGAGTGTGTTCCTCACTGTTGATTCATGGTCTACAACTCTGAAGAACTCTGTAAAACCCTCCTGGAAAAAAAATAAATCACATTAGATATACATGGGAGACAGCTTAAAAACAAAGAAACTATCCAGACATTCAACCAGAAGCCATAACTTACCCATGAGTTGTTTTTGACCAGCCAGTTCCGCTGGTGCGTCAGCAGGTATGAGGAAATCTCGCTGCTCACCGCCTCAATGCAGTTCTCTCTGCCATTTTCTTTCAGGTTCCGACACACCACAGCCCCGAAGGCCACCAAGCTGGCGATACGACCCCAGTTAGTGGTCCCGTCAGAGAATATGTTCTTTGCTACTTCACCAACAAACGTCATATCATCTCCTTTTGTGTCCAGAGACAGTTTCTTGACCATACCTGTGAAATAAGAAGACTACGTCAGAGCTCCACTTTGTCTGTGTATGATAGCTAGCATTTGTGAGCGGCTAACTGCTCAACTGGCACTTTAATTCCGCTAAAAAAAAGCGTTACAAGTTGCGGAATGAACTACATTTTAATAGACTTGCAAATGGTATCTTTTCTTTTCTTTTTTTTGTATGTTTACAGAGGATAAAACGGCTTTTGTTGGCCGTTAGTTCCAGAAAACACGGAGCCAATGTGTAGAATACAAACAACGTGCACGAGGAGGGCAATGGCTGTAGGCTACCATCAAGGTGGCTACTTACCATTGTATACGTATTTGTGCTTTTCCATAAGGTCGTCCACCACGCTTTTCATTGTTGATAGTGCTTTGCTGTCATTACGGTGAGGTTTTGAAAGTCCAACAAATATTCTAAGGAAACTGCTAATAAGTTCCCTCGTGTCATTCTCAATTGCTTCGTCCCCACCATGGCCACCGGGAACGCCTGTTTCATTGTCCAAATGTAACTCCGGGGTGCACGGCAGGGAACCGTCCTCAATGTCCTCGCTGTCCTCTAGGAAACACTTCGCTGGGTATCCATTCCGGTTAGACACTTCCAGCTTCTTGGGACGTTTCTGGCCATCACTGCAAGACGCGTTTCCGTTGTGAGAGCCCGTCGTGAAGCCCGTGGCATATTGGGTGGTGGGGTTTCTTGATCCGAATATCTGTCCATCCGCGAATCCATTTTGAGGAACAATACAGGTGCTCCAAGTACGACTTGACATAGGATACATTTTGATAAATGGCTGGAATATTACGCTCAATTGGTTAATCGAAAATTTCGTTTAGGGTTGCAAATAACGATTATTTGGAAAACATGGTTTCGATGCAGCGGAAGGGAAGTTGATAAGGATGGACTTTTATATAAGGGCTGAAGCGCAACCCATTTACGTCACGCGACGCCTCCTTTAACCACGCCTTTCCGCCTGACGCCGAAATAAAACTAAAGAAAAGAGAGGAGGAAAAAACGAAAAAAATACATATTATTTAGGAAATAGTTTGATAACTTAATACAAATGACTAAAAAACAATGTGATCTGAAAACAAATAAATAGAAATTTTCGCAACTCATTGCCAACCATTATATTGTTTTTTTCCATGACATCAAACGAAACGAGGCAGAGGAAATGAGCATTAACCACAGACTGTAAATACTAAACTACTAAATAATAAACAGTAATAAATTAGATGTGATAGTATATAGTGTTAGGGCACCCTTTTTTTATTTCCATTAACGACTAATTATTAAGACAAATAAATAAATGTGTATTAAAAATATTTTTTTTTGTTCATGGGCAGAATTTTTCTTCACTGAAAATTGCTTTACTCTGTTGTAAATAAAAACTTGTTCCTTTTCAGCCCTGTCTTGTTTAATAAAATAAATAAACATGACGATGGACAATGAACATTATTGAAAACACTGGAAATTTCCTCACTAGAAATTTCCAAGTACTGACATCACAAAGAAATGGTTACAACGCCCCCTTGTGGCAACATGTTTTCTAGCACCTTCTCGAAAGTAGAAACAGTCACACAATGTAGATCTTAAACTCTGCTGATTAAAAGGTCACTGTCCAACAAGATTCAATTTGTATCTGCTCCACAGGAGATGAATTAAAGACCTTGTTTATCAAGTTCTACATAATGATCCACTGAGTCAGATGTGTTGAAGCTGGGAAGCACCTATAAGACAATGGACCCTAAAGACCAGTGCTGGAGATGCCTGGTTTAAGTTTAGCAGCATATTTTAAGAGTGAGGGTATATTAAAAGTTTTGACATGTAATCAACTACACGCACCTGTTGCTCAAAATAAAAATAAAAAACCTCATGTTAAAAAAAATCAAAATAGCATGTTATTAATGTAAAAGTTTATTTCAAATACTGACAAAAATCTTTTCACCATCTCCCACACAACTGAAACATTCCAAGTACCCCTGTACTTTCTGAAGTCTTAAAATCATTACGGTGTTCTCCAGTCACCCTTGTTATTATGTAAACCTTATTTTTTCTTAGTAGGAAGGGTGTTGTTGATTTCCCTGCAGTTATCTTGGGCCAGGGTGAAATATACCTACTATGCAACAAGAGAACACAAAGGGGAAAAAAAAAGCAAAATAAGAAAACATGTAATGTAAAAGCAGCACAAAAAGTACTTCAGAGCAAACAGCCTGTCATTTCTTTATACATTCTGGCACATATTGATCATGAACAAAACACCCTGTGTTGGGTTGGATGCATACCCTGCTAGTTCCTCTCATTGAATCTGTGCAAACCCAGATATAAAGTAGCACTGAAGAACCCCAGTCCCCTGTTTTTCAGATATTTATCCATTTTGTTCAGCTAACTTTCATTATGGAAGCAAGAAATTATCATCTTTTAAAGCAAAATGATGATATCAAGTTCCTGACAATCCAAATGACATTATTTAAAAACCTCCAGTGCAGGCCAAACCACATAAATTGAATCAAAATGAACAATGCATTTTAAAAATGTAATTTGATCCTTTTTCATTTAAACAGGCTGATAATTTTACCACAAGAGATACAGTAACAGATACTCAAAAAGAAGCCAGACTGTTGGAATCAGGAGGACCGGTGCTCTTTACAGGGTATCACCTCAGATCTGTCATTAAATCAGCAGCATTTTACAAATATTTCTTTTTATGATACAGATTCACATAACCTCTGCAATACATTAAGATACAGCAGAAGTAGTGTTAAACTGAGAGGAAAGGAACCAGTGAATCAGAAAAAGCTTGGGCTACAAAATACTAAAAAGCAGGGGAGAAACGGAAAAATGATGTACGTCTATTTACAAATGTTGGAACGGAGGAAAGCATTGCATTCACACAGCACCGTAACGAGCACATCTCTCCTTCACCCACCACAAATTTGACACATTTCAAAGTGAAGCTGTAAATGTAGTGTTGCACAAAGCCTTTCGCCTAGATGGAGTGTGACTTTATGAAGGTTCCCTGAAGCAGTAATACACACTGACTCTCACTGAGTGCTGACATCCAGTTCAGATTCATGAACGTGTGCACGTTCACAGCCTGGAGATGCGGCCATCTCTCCTTTGACCTGTTCAGATGGAGGGCCTTTACCACACTCTACATACCCACACTTTGCCCTCTGCCATCTGTTATAAAAGCTCTCATTGCTTTGCTAAAAGCACTCAGACCAACACGCAGTGTCCCACTTAAAGTCTGTGACGCTCTTCTAAGCGACGCTTATCGAGTTGCCTGGTGTTTACTCTCCGACACCCATGAGATCAAAGATCAGTCTGTGTAGTGTGTCAGTAAAAATAAAATGTACAAGAAGCTGGCAGTAAAAGTACATCTATTTGCCAGCAATCGTGAATGGGATTGTTTTTGTTTTGTGTAGCAACTGCTGTGAAGGAGAGCAACGTGTCAAAGAAACCCTCGTCTCTGAAGACGATATATAAATAGTCTCGATGTGTTTACAGATGAAACCACCTTCTGCGTTTTTTGGGTCACACCCACAAAACTACATTAAAATCTTACAGCACACAAGGTGCTGCAGATTACAACCATCAAGGTAATGAGAAGCTACTGCTGTCTTTCCAACAGGATCTTTATGGATGGATACATCAAACTAATAGTTTTGAATCCCTGTTTCAAAGGAAAATGATCTGGATGGTTATATATCCCCGTATCTTTCTTTTAACTCGTTAGACCGGAGTCTGCCTCATCACCATGCAATGTCAGCCACATGACTGCATAGCAACCATCACCAGCACATTGAAAAGAAAAAACAGGTTTATTCGGTGTCTATTGGCCTAATAGTTTCAGTGGCTGATTTTAGCTCAGTTGTTAAAGAAACAAATGTCCAAGTCTGAAATTCCATGACTAAGCACAACCAGTTCACCGAGGCATGCTAGCTGGACTAGTTAAAGCACTGAGCTTATCCCCAATTACGTGCATGTGTGGGTATCATTTATAGAAACGTGTACTAAATGAAGGTTATTCTATCCCTCTGAAATCTTTTAGATTCATAGTAAACACACACCTTGATGCAAGTGAACGAAGGCTGTTCAGAGGCTCCTGGCCTTTAACAAAAACAAAGATACACTCAGCTGGCTCTTCCCTTGGATGCAAACACAAGTGAGTGCAGATGGATTGTCAGGGCAGCAGATTGTGAAGGATGTGTGACTGTGTGCATTTAAGGGATTTCTATGTTTGCTTTGAACGTTTTTAATCATAAAGCAGATGCACCTCTGCTGTTAAACATCTATTCTTTTGTTTGTTACATGTTACAATCATGCAGCATATTTAGAGAACAGGAGTGAAGGGAGTCAGACAACGTCAGCAGGGAGAGACGATAATAGTGTTTTGAAATCCACATTTGGCTGAGCTGCAGCAGTGACCCCCAGGTCAGATTTAACTAATAAAAAAAAAAGTGGCAGAAGTGTGAGATGCAAGGAACGCACCATTCTTTTCCCAACAGGGAATCTGTGAACGCTCCTTTAAACGGCCATCTCTCATAGATTTGGTATACAAGCAGTTATTGACATTCCCCTTTGAATCATTCCTGCTGAAGCCAGCCACCAACAAAGAAAGTGAGCACGAAGATCAAAAACAAGTTGCGACCATGGTTCCTAACTCCCTTACACGCATTATTTTGGTGTCATTCAGGATGCAAAAAAAAAAAAAAAGAACACACACTATACAGAATACAAAGTGCATTACCTCACCCCAACCAACCCTGATGACACACACCTACTGCAAATGCATCTTGGAACACTGAAAACCAAGATATAAGGGAGGCGGTAGAGCAGAGTGCGCAGAGGGGGCGGAGCTGTGCGTGGTGGAAAGGCAGAGGCCACGGCCTCGTGGTCACCCAAACCTCCATCCTTCCTACCCCACCCCGCCCACATACAAGCAAATGGAGTTTTAACTTATACAACTCTGCCCGATATGTTAAAGCCAGTGGTGCCTGGGGATGAAAAGGGAAGCGAGAGGAACGGGAGGCGGACATATTTGGGACACGGGTGAGGTGGAGAACGGACAATTCCCTGGAGTCCCAGGGGAGCCGAGCGTGCCTCTGGGATGATGAAGGCTAGCCAGCTAGCTTGCTGGTCACCAAGGACGACTTCCTCTGTGGTAGATCCTGCGGCGTGGGGATGTGATCGCCGGTCACCAGGTTCTTGTCGGGTCCCGCCACAGGGAGCTGCTTGTTCTTCACCTTGGCCTTGGCCATGTTGTAGTCACCCGAATCAAAGTACTTTTGCTGTTTGAGCAGAAAGACAAGGAGCGCTTTAAGTTTTGGCTAAAAAAAACAAACAAAAAAAAAACAGCCATGGACACACACATTGGTATTACACTGACCTGTAGAAGGGGTGATTATGTGAGGTTAAATTATTTTAGTATGAGGTTACATAACTATCAATCATACTTAAATGGTGTTGATGAGCTCACGATGATATACTGCAATTTCTTTGTTGCCCTTTTCCCTCATCCTACATTGGCTACTCCCACTCCCAGCCTATGATTTCCCATGTCTCCCAGAATGACTTTCAACAGCCTCCAGAGGTGCATGCTATCAGTAGCATACTGTATGTGGAGGTGGAGAGAGCAATAGCTTTCCCAGTCATGGAAGCGTGAGAAATAAAAGACAAAGCAGCAGCACTGGTATTCTGTTCTGTAGTACCCCATCATTCAGGGTGTGTTTTACATTCTCCTGTAGCTGCACTGCACAGCAGTCTACTGAGGTTCAGTCAGTGTTTAAAGATTTCTCTATGCTTTGGTACATTTTTAGTTGTAAGCAACATGCAACCCTTTAATTTATGCTTATTAAATAAATGCCAATTTCCTACATTTGACAGAAAATTAGACATTGAAGACGAGTTATAATGTCTGTTCCAAGCTTTAAAGTTAAAAATGTAAGTGCTTGAATCAGATACACCAGTCAGCAGCAATATTTTGAACTTTTTAAAGAACTTTGATGTTTTTCCACACAATTTCTGAGACCTGTTTTCGACACAATCCTGTCTGACTGTATTGTGACCCAACCACAGCAGCCTACCCCTTTCTGTAGTCTCTTCATCAGGAAGTCTGAGCCACCAGGTTTCTGGCCCAAGCCAGGATACTTGGCCTTCAGCTTGGCCTCCTCAGCTTTCACCGGGTTTGCATTCTTCTCCTGAGAGTCCTGTGGACACGAGAAAAGAAAAACTGACGTCAACAATTAGCAGGAAACATCAGCGGATATGATACAGGAAACTTAAGCGTTACTGGAACAGCTGGTTATGTGGCAGCAAATTGTTTGTGACCATCCAACAATTTAAAAAAATGTTGGCACTTTAAAAAACGACATAATGTGTGTGTTGGGATCCACTGCGGAGTAGAGAACCACACAAAAATATCACTTTTAAACTTGTGTGAAGTGGGCTAAATTGTATGACAACAACTTGTGGGAGCGGTAGCTTCATGATAGCGTGAGTCACAGCATGACTGTTCTCCTGGTGCAGTCTCATATCTGTACTACACCTGACAGAAAACAGCAGAAGAAGACAAATCCATTAACATTAAAATACATTGTTAGAGACCATTAGATGGAAATTCCTTCTTTATAATTGTTTTGTACACATCACATCTGCATGCTTCTTTTAAAGATTTAAATTCTTGCTAAAGAATGAAACTCACAAGTTATTTAGCTAATCTGCTTATGTTAAACCACAGCTATAAAACTAAACTGAACTTTTAAGCACACTGTGCTCCTAATTAAATTTTACGCATAATCAATGCTCTCTACTGCTAAATATTTAAAAGTTATAAACTCATAACTAGTAACGAGTTTGTAACGTTTAAGGATTGAGCATTTTTTTTCTTTCTGGGTCATGGTTTTATGGCTACAAGCAACATCTATATTAACTCATTACTTTCTGGTAGTATGAATACATTCACAGTGTGTGTGTGTGTGTGTGTGTGTGTGTGTGTGTGAGAGAGAGTGTTTTTATTTTCTTATCTTTAAACTCAAACAAACTTTAACCTGGTTTGAAGTGAAGAAACTTTAACTTACAGGTGTGGCTCAAAAGTTACAACACTTGATAAAGGCTGCAGAATCATAAAAAGGCTATTTGTTTAAACAATTCAGGTGTTGCTTCTGCTCAGTAAATCCAGCCAGACTGGTAAGAAACATGCCATCAAAGTCTCTCACAGGTAAGCACAGAGCTCATAAAATTGGGCCACACCTTTGTGCCAAAGGTTTTTCAGAGCTAACAGACAAAAATAAACTGGAAAATCTATACAAGTCTGCCTGGGACAAACTTCAAAAGCCATTCATGCACATCTTGCATGTAGTTTAGCAGCAAACGGTGCATGGTATAAGCCTTCTTCCGCTATGGAGACAAGATAAGGTACTCGCTCTGTAAAGCTTGCTGGGGCACGGATAAAAATGTGACTCAGGACACAGAAGCCGATGAACAGATTCCCTAAGGAGGAGGGGTAACATGTGGCACACAGTGTGCTGATTCACTTGAGTTCATGGTGAGAAATTTATGAGTTACTATATTCAGTCCCAATGCAGGGAAACTGCAATGCCCAACACATTCTTTGTAGCATCATTGTTAGAGCTTCAAACAGTTACTTGCTCTTAATATTACGTTTCCCTCAGGTAGAAATCCAAGATATATTTGATTACAAACTGATACTGTATCTACATGTTCAAGCGTTGTATATCACACAAACACCTGCCTGCACACTTTTATGTTGAGACAAGTTTAGATGCAATATTATTTTAATACATTTTCATGACACATTTGAAATATTTGATAGATGTGATAATCAAAATAAAATGTTTTTTTGAAAGAAATTTTGATCCGATGAAAGGAATTGTAAGTCAGAGAAATGGACAGTTTCCAGTAGATTAAATGCATGGTTTCTCTGCATTAAAATTTTATATTGAAACCAAAAAATAACAAGCGTCTGACTTTCAAACTTTACTACATGAACTACTTCGCTATTGATAAGGGCTGGATACATGACACAGGTCATTTACTTTCTTTTAACAAAGCTATTTAAATGTGTGGTTTATCTAAAGAAACTAAACAAAGGGGGGCTCAAATAATTAAATAAATACATTTTCAATCACTATACTTTAAGCTTTTCTGTCTGTCAGTTCATTGCATTAGGTCATAATTTCAGTCCTATGAAAGTTTGCTCATGTTCAGATAAGCATTGTTTGTTGATTTCACTGTTTGCAAGGCATTCAGTACAAGAGAAGTTGAGAAAAAGTTTCAAAGCCAGTATTTACACCAAGAAATCTTTGATGATGTCCTTTACCAAAATAGTGGCGTTGCATGCAGATGCAGAAGACTGCCACCAGATAAGGCAAAAGCAGCGCTTTTTAGATAGCAATAACTTTACATTTTACAAGTATATAGCTAATATATTAAAAGTTATGCCTTTAAAAACTGCAGACTGCCAAAGGGCACGTTAAAAGAACCTCTGTATACATCAATGAGGCCCGAGCTGCTGTGGGCTCTAGCCAATGACACAAGGTAAGGGACAAAACAAAGTGGCACACAGGCTTGACCTAATGAATCGAATGACAGTTAAAGCTAATACAGTATTTTTGTATACATCAAACAACATAGCACAGCTGTACGTATAAATCATTGTCATTTATTAGTAAACATTTTCTTCGGTACTGCACTAAGCAAACACTTCACTTGTGTTAGCTCTTATTAGCCACAGCTAGCTAGCATGCTCGGAGGTTAACAATCAACAACCCACCTGTTTTTCGCCCTCATAGTCCACTTGTGTGTCTAAGTCGAGGTTTTCTGACGACATTATGAGTATGTCGGACAACTGGGTGCCCTGTATGCCAGACAACTCAAAGGGCTGGTTAACTGAGGCACCGTGAGATGTACCTGCACTGGACCTAATCCTGCTTTTCTGAACACGACTGCTCCCCAACAAAAATGGCGTAACGAGATGTGACATCATCATAAAAAGGGGAGGTTCTCGTCGTAAGTGATATATACAGTAGCCAATAGAAAAACAAGACTGCACAGAAATTATCCAATAGAATACGAATACTTAAGTAGTACTGTATGATTGACACCTTAATGGCCAATAGATTTACACATTGATTTTTATGAGCGATGCGGGGGCAGCACTGCACTGCATCAACACAAATCAGCCAGGCAACACACAAGGCAAACAACTGATGAGATTTGGAGATTTAAGATTGCACAACACATTGTATCGTATTGATAAACAACACCCCTTTAATAAAGAACATTGATACCGCCATGTTATTACTGGGCTATTATTGTTTTCCCACTTTGCCTGTATTCCCAAGTCACACCCCCTGTACTTTTTTTTTGGCCGGGTGGGGGGGTTCCCTTGGGGCTACTTGTCAATCAAATAATTAACGGTGTCGCGCGATGATAACTATAGCACGACAACTGCAAAGTATTTGCAGTAAGACTTGTGCAAACGTTTTTAGCTAAAGCGGAAAGGTCAAAGTTCAGATTATTCTTTTTTTTAAAGATCATATGATACTGTTATATTTTCCAATTTTGTCAATATAGTTTCGTTACTATTAGATGAAGGTTGTTAAGGTTAATTAGAGTTAGGTTAATTTTAGAATGTTGGAAAGTATTTTAGCTAATGTAGCCAATGTTAGCCAGCTAAAATGTCAGCTAGCAAGGTGGCTTAAATACCACGTGTCTGCTCTATATTTTTTAATCAATAACCCGTCTATCCTTTCCCAACATTTTCTCATTCTTCAGGTATTGATGTTGTGTTGATTTTCTTCCACTAAAGTAATGGCATGTGCACAACAAGTGAGGCTTTCACAGGTAAAAATTAGTATCACCTGACAAGCTCCTTTTACGAGTTTATAACACAAGCTAGCATGTAATAGCATAAGAAAAGTACGGATTAAGTTTTCACAGTAGACTACAGTATATTAAAAAAAACAAAGATTTAAAAAATATTTTATTAATCTTTACGACTTCAGCTTACTTCTGTTACTGTAGTTTGGATTTTAAGGTATTTTTCTATTGTTAATTGCATGTTAACTAGAAATTAAACCCTTTCCTGATAAATAATTCTTTATTTTCTTATAGGTGCTCAGTATCTATTTATTTAAATAGCAAATAATTTGCATTTAAAAGACCCAGTGCAATCTGTACTGTTTTGAACACATTTTTCTGGAGTATTGTTTTTGTAGCTAAGTTTTGTACACTTTTTACTAAACCTGTAGTTAAAATCCCAGCTGCATTTTCTGTTTTCCTTCACTTTTCACTTTGTGAATAAGAACAATTCACAAAATAAATAAATGAATTGTCATTTTAAAATAGTAAATGTTAAAAATATAGTCTCTTTAAATAAGACAACTAAGCAACACTGCATGTGCTTAATATGTGGCTCCCATACAGGCCCAGCTTTTGCCTACTGAGATTGTCACGGAGCAGCAATCCCTTCTTGTTGTAAAGAGGCTGCTGGCCATCGCTGTGTCCGGCATCACATATCTAAGGGGGATTTTTCCAGAGAAAGCGTATGGGAGTAAATATGTAGAAGGTTAGATTTATTATGCAATTTTTTAATGTGTGTTTGTTATTAGTCGTTTTGTTTTAATCACATCTGCTCATCATTTTGGTATATTCTTTGCCACATTTTCCTTTACAGATCAGCAAGTGATGATCCTTAAAGGGGAGCGTGACTGTCCTGGTGCTTCTCAGATACTCGAATGGTAAATTACACTTACCTCACATCTGCTCACCAGATAAAAAAGCAAACAAATGAAATTATGTCATTGCCATCATTGATTTAAGATGCAAACCGATCTTACTCTGTTGTTGTTATTGATTACGCTAAATCTAGAGCAAAAAAGAGGCAACCCTACTTTAACACACCTGAATGAAAACATTAAATATAAGTTAAAGCATTGGTTTCCATATATGTTTCTAGGATGCAAGGGTGCTTTGATGCCATCCAGAAGAAATATGTGAGTGAACCGTAGGATTTGTAATGTGCATCTAGTTGACTTGTTATGGATCAGACTAAATAAGTCAACTAATCAACACAGAATGCAAGAATTATTTTTTTCTTATGCTTTGTCATTAATGTAGTTTGTTTATTTATTTTTTGGCTGTTTTGCTCCCCCAGCTTCGGACAGTTATAATGTCTGTGAGTATAAACTATCTTTAACCTTTTCCATGAAGGCTTACACACTAAATGTATGAATTAAGATGCACATGCTACAGCAAAGAGTTTTTGTTTGTGTGTGTGTGTGTGTATATATATATATATATATATATATATATATAAAGACATGCTCCTTGGGGATAGGCTGATGTGTATGGTTGTTCGTCTCTGTGTGTTAGCCCTGCGATGGACTGGCGTCCTGTCCAGGGTGTACCCCGCCTCTCGCAAAGCGGTAGATAATGGATGGATGGATATATATATATATATATAATTTTTGTTACCAGTTTTTTTTGTTAAATATATATTAACAATATTCATTATGTACCACAAAAAAATCCAAAAATATTTGTTTGTTTTTCTTTTTTTAGATTTACACCGATCCAAACAACCCCCAGGTAGTATTTTTCATACTTAAAACGTACTTCAAACCATCTACAGGATGACTTTACATGCTTATACAGCATTTGTCTTTTGTTCTGTTTCAGACTGTGACTGAGTATTACCAGTTTAAGATCCAGTACACTGCAGAAGGAGCACATATGGACTTTGAAAGGTGTATTTATTGATTGACAGTGACAATAAGGAATGCTTCTGAAATTTTAAACCCATTTAGATATGACTCCAGTGTATCAAACCCAGAGAAAAATCATTTAATTAAAAGCTGCACAGCATTTAGGATTGCATGAATGGTTTGAAACGGCACCATCTGGACTAAATCTGAAAGGAATTCCATATGGTTTGCTCTGACACTCCGGTTCAACACGTTTTACAGAAGAAATCACTGATTTCACTGCACTACTGTGCAACAAACAGGTGGAGTGCTAAATGCTATTTACAGTTCTACATGAGCACCTGTCAGATTGTGGAAAGGGACTCTTCTCAGACCTAAGCACAGAAAAGCCGGATCATGTTTTACCTCTCAGAGAAGCTGGGGAAAGAAATGAAAATTGCAGCTTCATTTAAGCAGCACTAGCTTGATGGTTTGTGTTTTCTCCTTGCTCATCTTCGTCTTCAGTAAAAACAACGAAAAAGTATCTACAATGTCATGCGGAAACACTAAGAAAGCCGTCATCCTGCTGGTGAGGAAGCTGTTCATACTGATGCAGAACCTGGGTCCTCTCCCAGAAAACGTTTGCCTCAACATGAAGCTGGCTTACTATGACGATGGTAAGGCCTCCACACAAATATAAACAAACATGGTTTGGTTATAATGTTTCTTAGTGCAGATTTGGCAGGTATTTGTGGCGTTGCACAGGATCCTGTTGCATTTCTTTTTATCTATATATTTATGTAGGAAATTTCATCACAGAAAATCAGCTCATATGTTCTCTGCATTTCTCAGTTTTGTTTACTTTATTTGCAAGTATCATAATAAATATCATAGTTTAAGCTGTTCTGGTTAGAGACATTTTGTTCCAGCTTGGAGGAAGAGATTGATCACAAACTGTTCAGATGGTTTTAATCCACATCTTCACTCTGAGTTGTCGCTATGTCATAGTTATTGGACCTTTTAATGCAACCGCGACTGGTGGTCTGCCCTGATCTAATGGCTCGTCTTTTCCACTAGCACCTATTCCCCAACACCAGCAGAAAGGCACCCTCCATCTTGCAGGAGTTGCCATAGCAAGGCAGCTCGTAAGCATTGTGAAGTCCTTTATTTGTGACACACACGGCACAATAACGAAGGACGTGGAGGGGATGTTTCACCTGCGGCTCGTTCTGCAATGAGGAAAAGATTCCCTGAACAGAAACGTAGAAGGCTGTTGGTGTAAAATCTGTTGCCTTCTGATCGTATAAACAACAAGAGTTTCTCTCATGACTCTTCCTGCGATGTCAAATTCTGGCCAGTTGTGTTCAAACTATGTGCTCACTCAAACCAGGAAGTTACGGATGGAAACACCTATAAACCAGAAGGAGTGGTGTCATGCTGGGCTTAGTAGGTGCTACTGGAAAAGGGCTGTAACATTTACTAATTAAGTAATAAGAAAAAAAAACATATCCAATGTATTTTTGTAAGACAAGACACTAAAACAGGATTTAGACCCTTTGAATGTAAGCAGCATCAGACATGGTGTCCATTTCAGTATTAATTATATTTCACTGTCTTTGTATATATGTTTGTATCGCTCTAGTCACGCCTGTGGACTACCAGCCCCCAGGCTTTAAGGAGGCAGATGGGAGAACCATTGAGTTTGAACAGGATCCGATCAAACTGACCATGGGCGAGGTGGCCACCCCATTTCACTGTGTCAAGTTTGACATGGCCACAGAGAAGCACAGAATCGAGCAGGTCCAATAACAGGAAAATGGCATTTTCTATGTGGGAGATGTGCTTTTGATATGTTACATATTGAAACTCATGGTCTCATAATGAAGGTTTCCTGGAGTCGTGGCTCTGTAAAGCTCATTTAGAGCCGTGCACCGTATTTAATGTGTGCAGGTAGAGGAGAGTGTCCAAGCAAAGGAAAAGTGGGTTCAGAAGATAGAGGAAGACCACATCATAACTCAGGTTGGGGTGCCACTCAGAGATTTGGCCCATTTTTTTCAGTCTGCAGGCCAAATTTTTCAATATGTCAGAGTTTTAGGTAATTATCCCCAACAGATTGTTTCCTCACAGCAGTGTCAAACCAGATGTTAAGATGTTTAGCACGATGTTGCCATGGTAAATATTTTAGTAGGAGACACATTTTAAAGTTTGAGCAAACGTTTATAAAACTTAAAAAAGCAGAATAACTCCTTAGTAAATGCTGCTGCATGTCTGTGCATTCATTCCTGCAGGAATTGGCTTACCACTTCAGACCACAAACATGTTACATGAAAGCATGTAAACAAAGTTATTGCATGAAAGTTGTCAGTCGTATAAAATAAGCCATCACTAAAGCTGTTACTCTGCCTCGTTCACCTGATGCTAACACACGTGTTTAGGATGTTACATTGATTTAGCTGACTTTAATCTAAATCCTCAGCAGACTATTGCACTGAATGAGCTAATGGTGAATCTATGGATGAAAATGTGATGCTAGCTTCTTTTTTTTAATCTGCTGTGTTGGAAGGTTTTATTATCAGGCTTCTTGAATCAAATGTTTGATGCAGATTAGTGGACAGAGCTTGCTGCAGACTCATGACATTAACTGGAAATTGCTTAAAGGAAGGCTGTAAGTGAGCCTGATGAGTCAGAGGATGCTATCAGGCTGCTGTTCCTGTGGTCAGTGTGTTTCTGATTGTGGCGTTCAGATGACATGTTTTAACCTTTAGAGCACGGATTGCAAAGAGCCGGAAGAGGAGCGTCATGAGGAGACCACAGACCTGGATCAAACTGGTAATTAATACCTAATAAAGTGTCCAGGGTTCAGTCTGATTATGTTTATGTTGTATCATATAAAAAAAAGTTTCAAAAAACAGAAAAGGAAAATGTTTTTAAAAGGAAAGTCTGTAAGAATTTGTGATTTTAATTGATTTTTTCTCTCATTTTCATTGTTCAAGGGATCCAGAAGGACTGTCAGGAGACGACTGAGGCTTTAAAGAAAGTAAGCTAACACAGTTTAACAAAAAGTTAGCTAGTTGCATGTTCAACAGTTAATAAGGCAGGAGATAATGTGTACATGTGCTTAATTAACAGTCAGTAATACGTTCACTTCATGGATGATAAAGAAAAAGCTGTCCATGCTTCAGAACATGAAGAAAATCTTGTCATAGCTGGTTTAATCATCTGTGTCAACAGCTTTTGACACGGACCAAGACACTAGAGACAGGCTGTAATTAGGAATTCAAAGAAATGATGGTCCTCTTTAATAGGTCAGATATGCGCAATGGTTTTAAGCTGTGTGCAAACAGGAAGCAAAAGGCCACAACGAGTGCACTTAAAGGTCACTTGCATTATGCACCATCTCTCCCCGGCCAGATGGACACGAGGCTGAAGAAGACCTCTAACGTTGAGGTGGGCATGAAGAGGACCAGGAGTGGACGAATAATCAAATCCACACTGGTCAGTCTGACACTTTCTACTTATCTGTTCACAGCAACACAAATTAAAATAACTTTTGTCTAAAATAATAATACCTTTGTCTTTATCTTCTTAGTTTTTATGTGTATTAAACATGAAATGACATGTTATTATATATTTGATCTATGCAGAAGAACAGCTGTTTTAATCATCATATATAAGCCTGCTCAGGTGATGTTCCTGTATTTAAGGTTACTTTTACCTTTAACATTAATGTGGACATAGCTGGACCCTGTGTTTAACACTCACAGTGGTCATTTTCTTTTTTAGCTGATCTTATTTAAGTGTTAAATACAGGGTGAAATCATGTCCACACTGATGTTAAACAGCCCAGTTAAAGGTTGTGGAGATGCGCGTACGACATGCAATGTGTTTCCATGGAGTAAAGTTTTTTTTAAAAATGTCTCTGCTTCAACAGGAAACGAGCACCACTGTGATCAGCAAGCAGCCAACAGCGGTGAAGAAAAATACGGTGATAAACGTTTTGTAGCAGTTGTGAAAGTAGCTTGTAAATAGTAATGTTTTGCATAATTCTTTATACATGTAGAGTGCCGTGTTGTGTTATTGTGACCCAATTTAACATACATAAGTCTAGAGAATTAAAAGCTGTTAAAGGACACGTTGTCCACACATAAAGCTTATTACATGCTTACATTTATAAATAAAAGATTCGGTTTCAACATAAAGAAAGATGCGTTTGGAGGATTTAGGCTGCATTTGAAGTGGAAAATGCGTAGGGACCTTGTTTGTTTCACAGCTCATGAGTCAGCTTTGATCACTATGATTTTTAGAGTGGGATGGTGTCTGTAAAGCATGCACATAGAAACGTTGTGGTTTACTGAATGTCGGTGGCACGATTCCTCTGCTGTTCACAGGTCTCTCAGTATGACGTTCAAAGCAGCCAGGAATCATCAGCTGCCCCCACTGCTAAGAAGAAGCGCAAATTTAGCGAGCCTAAAGAGCACTACTGAGCTCACCGCGCACGCACCACCGCCACGCTGACAATTTATGCTCTTTTTAAAAACATGTTATGCTCTCTGTTTTTAAAGGGAAAATCTCTCTCTGTTTAAAGCTGTTCTAGAAACACTTAGAGGAATAAGTTATGTGGTTATGTTAGCTTGTTAGCTTCATATAAGACTTCTTTATTACTGGAAATCTTATTATCTAAACAATGAAAGAGTTACCTTTTTTGTTATGTTTCAGGTTTTTGTTCCTTGTTTGTTACATTTCAAAGAAATACATGAATATCAAACTTCTATCTGTGTTTTCAGTCAGTGAACATGATGAAGATGTTTTTTTTGCACAAAACAAAGGTGGACTAAAGCCTTGTGCACATTCTGTATGATCTCTCTACGGCACAAGTTTGAGTCTTTTTATTGAACTTTTCATTAGTTATTATTACATACATGGGCTTTAATCTGTTTAATAGTTTCCTGTAAGATCCTGTTGGCTGAAATAAATTGAAATGATTTAAAGAAACGTTCAGTGTAAAATGTCTCCTTTTTTTATTTGGAAATAGAACATGTACACATCAGCTACTTTCAGATCCTGTATGATTAGTCTAGAGAAAAAAAAGGAAACATTGAAAAACAACCTCTGTCTCCAAAGTGCCTCGATTTGCATGTGAGGTGCCTTAAATGAAGCTGTTAAGTGAAAGTGGATTATATCTGTACACGGTGACCTTTGGGCCCAGATAAGGGCCCATCAGCAGCCTCCCGCCCAGCAAGCTGTGTGTTTTTAATCTCCTATTGTTTTTCCCAGAGAGAGGGACATTTGCTGATAGACTGCCTTAACCCACTGCAGATCAATACTGCAGGAAGCCTTTGTGATGCATATCCAAGCAGCCTTCCTTCCCATGTCTGCACAGGAGGGGGAGAGGAAGAGACACTCCATCAAATCAGTCCTCACTTCCCGACAGCTCTTGTGTCGGCCATCACATTTATTTCATAGTCTGTGTGTTTTATGGGCATTTCTGATAACAGAGAGACATAAAGCAGAATGGTGTGGGAAGTCCGTGGACAATACCCACTCACCGGTGCATTGATGCTCTTTATGAGCTGTGAAATGAATCGGGGGTTACCTCACTTCACAGCCAGGCTCCGATGGTATTTCTCAACCCTTTCTATTAATTTAACAGCTGATGATTCTCAGAGTATTGATAAATGCTGAAATGCAGCGATGGCTGAGTTCAATAGATAACTAAGATCTCAGTTATCTCTGAATTTCTTTTTAAACTTGACAAAATGTGCCCAGTGGCCTGGAATGATAAAAGTAATGCGCACTGGAATGTTTACATCCTAATAAATATCCTTTTGTGACACTGAAAACAGTCGGAAAAGTCCAAATTCTCTTATAAAGGTAACTTTTAATGACATTTTAGTTAAGCAGGGAAAACCAACATAGATGTCTGTTCTGAGGATACGACCGTGCTCCCGCCAAGCACGATCCAAACGCCCAATGAGTTTAAGAGAAAAGAAATCTAAATTGCATTTTTACTTGGCCTCGGCCTCCAATCCTTCACTCATATCCAAGGGCTCTTCATCATTTCTGTACACACACATCTCCCAGAAATGAATTCTGAAATTAAATTCAGGGACACACGTCCAGCAGCCAGTGTTAACAGATCAATCAGCTGGTCAAACAACAGGAGAGGCCCGCTGAACACCACTGCAGACCAATTGCAGAACAAGGTTCGGCGCATCTTAGTCGATAACTCCAACTCAGGGCCGTCTATGTATGTCCAAGGCAAGACACACTGACAGGCTGATGGACAGACAGCCACAGTCCATCCCAGGGCTCCATATAGATTAAAGCCAGCTTCTGTGAGCCTATAGTTGTGGCGCTGTGATTGTGCCTGCAGGGC
>JBAMIG010000006.1:4396145-4408142 GCA_037177335.1 Kiunga ballochi
AAGGTGCTGACGTGACTGGGGTTCAGAAGGGTGTTTTTCCGATCTGCCAAAAAGGGGAGGGAAGGGTTCCACCTTAAAGAGGCCCCCCCCCCCCCCCCCCTCTCCAAGGGTATCGATGAATTTTTAAATAATACAATACAATACCACATTCTGCATACATAACAAAGAAGAAGACAAAGAGGGTATGAGTACCGTAGAAGTCCGCTTGCAGCCTGGAGCTTGTGTGAAGAATGTTCAAACCACAAATATGACTGATAAACCAGTAGTGCTGCAGCCTCTCAGGTGTTTTTGCAGGGACAATAAGCAGATATGATATATGGTGATTCAGGGTAAACCTTGCTTTTCCATCACAACAGAGTTTATATAGGTTAAAATGACGGTTTTAAAATATTATATGTAACACAGCATAATAATCTCAGTGATAGGCTACAATCACAGATAAAATCTTGTCTACCATTGTTGAAGAATTTATAAGTTCAATGACTGCAAATTTGTGTTGGTCTGTACAGTTACGGACTGCAATGCATCAGGTTACTTTCATGACGAATACTGGAAACATCTTAAATAAAAAAGTTTACTATGATGCAGAGCTGCGGGCAAATAAGTAGAAGTGCTGAAAGTCTCACAGTAAAGAAGTTGAACTTGACATATTGTGGATTACTTCAAGTGATATCAGGTCATTGTAGCATTGCTTCTCAAAAGTTTCCCACTTGACTGAATGTACATGTTATATACAATAACTGAGTTTTTTTCACTGGGTCCACGGTTAAACCACAATCTGCCAGAGGGAGGATTCAAAAGTTTGCAAGTTTTTCCTCTCCGTGTTGATCTCCCTTTCTCTTAAGGCCTTGAGTTTGACTTCTGCCCTTCCAGTGCTATCCTCCTCTCCAGGCTGAGGGTTTTTCATCCAGCCAAGGTGCAAGGGCAGCCACTTCTCTCCTCTCCCAGCCCCTTCCTCCCATCCAGCAAGCACTCACATGTGGATTTCCAATTCGGCTATAGAGTGAGATTAGCAGCTTCACCACCCCAAGGCTGGCTTAAGACAGGAGGGCAGACAACTAGCGGTGTTGGTGGGATGCATGTGGGGGAGAAGATCCCCTAAGACTTGTCTGAGGCCGCTGCAGATTTCGCGGATGAATCCTCAAAACACACATGTGGTTGTTTAGGATGAGCCGTGATGTGAGGTGTCAGTTTGTCATCAACTGGAGGGCCTCACAGTTTGTTAGCCCTGTGCATTAATCGCAAATAGATATCTTCATCAATGAATAAACTAATTACATGGATTAATGATGAGTAGCTTTTGCTTAGATTGAATCAGATCATTTTCTTGTTTTGGATGGTTTACATTTCTGAAATCATATTACTAAGATTTGTGAAGCTTCCTTCATCCAATATTGGATTTAAACTGAAGCAGATCACACATTAGTGCAGCTGCATCCGGAAACAACACCTGCATAAAACTAAGGGTGAAGAATTTTATCTACTGTTGTCTATATTTTTGTTATTTAGCTCACCTTTCAAAATATCCTTATTTGATATCTTAGCCTCCGTTCTGATGCAGCGTAAACAAATCAATTTGATTTGGGATGATCAAAGCAGTGGAAAATTACATCTAAAAAATTCATTTGGAACATATTGTCACCAAAGCAGAGGGTTATGTAGTGCGAACAATCCACAGAGCGTTGCATCAACAGTTTTCTTTTCACACAGCAAATAGAAAAGTGAGTACAGATAAGGAATCATTTCTTAATGGTGTGAATTTAACTGTACTTTCTGCTTCATTTTAACCAAACTTTCTGCTATATAAGACACACAATGACCTACATTATTCTCAACAGCGCTTTGCAGAGCTCTGCAGGCTGCAGAGTCAGACTATAGTGGCTGATCATTCAGGCCAATTGGACGCAAACCTCAAATAAGCCCATCTGACCGATCGGGCAACCAGCGGCAACAAACCTTGTTACAACTGACCCGAAACATGTGGCCCAACTACAACTAAATTGTGGCTGAATTATTGATATTGTGGCGTTGGCCGCTTTGCAAGTGGGGGCATGAAAGGGAACCAACATGGGAATGGTCCACTAATTTTATATGGGAGCCTCAGGGCACATTCCTCCCAGTGAAGACCAAACATATTGACATATGTGTATAAGGGGAGAGACTGTATATAATAGCTGTTGGGTGCCAAAGGAGAAAACTGGACAATACGGCACTTTATATAGACTGTCTAAATATCTGTATATATATCTGTAAATATGAACTGAGAATCTTTGAGAGAAGAGTTGCTCCACGCACGAGATACTCGGCAGGTTTGCTCCTCTGAAACCATACCAGCCGAACTGTCTGTCTCAGATTCATTTGTCAGTGTAATATCAATATTGTTCAGTGAAATGGTGGGATGAATTTTGATGTATGGGATCAAGTCGTTTAGAAGGGGTAGACCAAGGGGAGGGAGTGTTTGTAGCCGAGCCAAGGTTGTTGACCATCAGTGAGCTGACCGTCTAATTTCTCCAGAAGTGTATAAAAACCTTTGTGTTCACAGCACACTTTTATTTCCACCTCTCTTGAAATTGTGATGACCGTGCCTCGGGGCGACAGAGACACCTTGAGGAGTGCCCACCTTTAAATCTGCTGCTCCATGACTTCAACCATGACCCCTCGCTTGAGGGATCCCTCAGGCGAGATTTAAACGAGCTCCCCCAGGTCCGCAGCGGCTTTTCTATTCATCGTCACGTTTTAAAGGCATGAATTGACCCTCTCTGATGGTTGAATTTGAATAAAAAGGAAAAGATTTGGATAAATTGAAATAAAAACTTGGGCAAATGTGCCGTGACATGTATGTGTAAACATGTGCCAGAGAGGGGAAATGGAAGGATTTTGAAGTGATAGTGACAGGAAGGCTGAACAAATGCTCAGGGTCCCCTGCAGCCTCTTTTACCTTTTTCTTTTTTCTCGTCTCTAACCACAAAAGAGAGAATTTCCAGTGCTAAAAAAGAAAACAAAACAAAGGATCGTTACTGTATTTACATGTCATCTGACTCCATTTCTTTTTGATATGATCACCCATTCTTCCAACTCCTGGTCGCTCCAGCTAAATAGTATCACTTACATTTTTACAATTCCCCCTCTCTTTCTTGCTTTTATGAAGGACGAATGGCGAGAAACGCATACAATATACAGGCTATTGATCCACGCCCATCACTGCAGAAAAAAAAAAGTCGGTACAAGGGGGTTGGGGAATGGAGGGGGACTGGACACAGCGATCGATAACCTACTCTATCAGCCGTTTCTATGGCAACCGGTCGAGCAAGGACAGAGGGCTGCCATGCATTTTGCACCTGTCTATTTCATATACCTATTGTGATAATGAAAGTGTCAGGGAAACGAATGCAAAGGTGACATGGGGCTCTAGCCCAGCACCAACTTTCACAATTTCAGGAATTACATAAAGGTTAATAGCTTGCTGGAAATCACTGGTAAAAAAAAAAAAAAAAATGGGGGCAAGGGCAGAGGGTGCCAGGGGGATTTTGGTGACCTCCTCCTCTTTACAAAGTGGGTTGAAGGACGCTTGGAGGCAAACTAGGTTGCAGCAATTTGGGTACAAATCCATGTGCGTTGGTTATGAGTTCATATTTGTGAAAGAAAGAAAAAAAAACATGCACACATGACATCTGCAGTTGCTTCCTGAAATTGGAGATGGGGCCTCTTTTCTGTTTGACCTCAATTTGGGGGTCGAACAAGCATGATCAATGTGGTGGCCATTAGCTCACTGTTAGCAACTGCTGGAGTAAAAGCAGAGAAATACTGTAAATCAGAGCAGATGCATGGCGAGGAAGAGCAGCAGGGTGGGAGTGGTGCTGGAGTTGAGGCCAGTCCAAGCTTTCTCCAGATCAAAACTCAGCAGCCTGAGCCAGACAGGCTGTCAGGAGAACTTGACACCTAGACTATCACTAAATCTCCGTCTGTCTGACCATGGTGGGCATTGAACTTCCAACCCCCTTTGAACTGGAGGCACATAGGCTCCAAAGCCATGGCGCTAAGATAGGTTCCCCCTAAGTGAAGGGGATGGATATCGTGATCTAGGGACCTGTGTTGATCATGTGCTTTATTGATCATCAATCGAAAGTACTGCTGAAAAGGCAGGATTGGGAATGAGAGAGCAAGAAGAAAGAGTGGGAGGGAAAGCAATCAGCTGTGGCTTCATGCAACGGTCAGTGCCCTTGTATTAGGCTGCTGTGGTTCCCGGCATCTATTCAGAAGTGGTTTCTTTGAGTTGTGTATGGCAAAAGAGCAGCGCAGCCACCTTACATGCGTTTCTGTGACAGTATTCTTGTATTTTTCTGAAGTAGTCATGAATGACAAATGGCAAAACCGCAGTGGATTTATTTGAATGACAGCAGAGTGAAACTTGAGCAGGAACACAGCATTTCGGCGAGCACCAAGCCGTCCCACTGTGGGCAAAACAGCGGCAGTCCTTTAGCACCAGAGGCATTCTATGTTTTGTGAGCTGTGACAGAGAGCTATTGACAGGCACGTGGCTCTGCAATGTTGTTCAGGGGCCACTGGCCACTGCTCTGACCTTTGACACCCCATCCATGCAATGGCCTTTATTGTTAGGGGAGAAGGAGGAAGACACAGCAGCAGGAGGAAGAGGGAGTATAGAGGGGAGATAGATGACCCTTGGGCTCCATGTGTTTGGATTCTCCCTCCCCCACAGTCTCACCCCTCCCATTCCAACACCATCCATCCATCCCTCCCTCCCTCCCTCCCCTTACCCCCTCTCCAAACCCCCACACACTCCACCTTATGCCGATCAATGACAGTTTCATGTGGCTTCTCTGGGCCTGCAGTGACGTGTGTCCTATTGATTTATCGACATTACTCCAGGCAAGCGAACCCAGAAGCCCCCTCTCTCAGTAGGCAGCCAGGCTCCAGCCCGGCAGAGGCGTACCTCCCCCTGTGCCGGGTGAGCCCATGCCAAGTCATCCAACTGTACCAGTCTCTGGAAGCAGCGGCGCATTAGCTGCACACAACCGAACAGGGTTTTATTTTGTGTGTGTGTGTGTGTGTGTGAATGCATGTGTGGGGATGTCACCGAGAAGTCTTTTTCGCTTCACCCCCTCCCCTTGCCCGTCTAGCTTCACCCTTTTCCACACCCATCTCTCCTGAACTCCACGAGACATGTAATGGGTACAATGAGTGAGACAACCTGGCACTCATCAATGCATTTACTGTCACCTCCGATTTCCAGAGGCGACTCAGTCCACTTTTATGGTTAAAAGGTTTTTTCTTTCATCTGTGTCAATGTCATGCCCAAGTAGAAATGGCTCATCTTAATAGTGAATGCTCTCATTTGCCTTTCTTTCTTTTACTGTCAGATGGGCTGGGGGTGGGCTTGGGCAGGCCCATCCTTTTACACTCTGCCCCCACTTTTCAGGGCTCTCCTGTGTCCAGTGAAAGGCCAGTGGTTTTAGGGTGGGGAGGAGAAGGGGGCAGCTGGACACTCCTTGTGGCCTGGCTTGTCACTGATGGTGGAGGGGGGATGTTGTACCGAAAGGCAATCCAACACCATCAGGACTGGACTGCAATGATAGCAGCTGGCTCTAAAAAAGAAAAGGAGGGAGGGATTAGGGGAAGCTCAGAGATCAGTGACCTGGCCACAGTGTCCAGCTGGGGGGTCATTTCATTGCCCACCTCCAGCCACGTGCTGGATGACCATCTGGGGATCTGCCAAACCCCTCAACAGAAGTAGAATCAGCTTCTTAGTTGCACGCATGGACAACAACAAAAGTCAAGAAATCTGTCAGTGTAATCTGGAGCGAGATGGGAGGAGGCACAGCAGCTGCACAGCTACGCTTTCACTTAATATAGAGCAGTGTTTGCACCTCACAAGGACTCTTATCTTTTCTTCCAGTCTTGGATGTTTCTGATGACATGCCTCATTTTGGAAGCAAACAATAAACAATTTCCACTCTAACTATAAAGACCATGATATCTTCAAAGTGTCCAGACAGTGCGACTTGCAGAGACATTCATTTTTACAGAGAAAAGCTGCAAAACTTCAGAGAAAGTACTGAAAGTGAAGTTTTAAAAATAGAAAATCATTCCAGTTTTGATATCGGTCAGGCTGCACCTCTGGTGCATGACTTTAAATAAGATTTTTTTTAGATAGATTTCATCCCTTGAAGTGCAGATGAGCACATGTTCACCCAGAAGCCCAGATGGACCACCACATTCTTCTTAAACTGAGCTGTTCAGTGTGATGATCCTGTTCTGAGAATAGATTAGCAGTGGCTTGTTTTTCATTTCTGACCTCACAATCCTTCTCCTCCTCCTCCACCTTTTTTTCTTCAACTTACAACCTCTGAATCCTACCATCCTTTCATCATCCTCTTCTTCTCCCAGAGACCTTCTGTCTTAAACTGTTTAAGGTGATCGAATTCGGCCCATCCTCCCACCACGGACAGAGGGTAACAGAGGTTGCTGACCCCACCCTGATGTAGTAAGGAACCTTTTATAATGAATAGGGCTTCTATACTAAGCAGATCTGACCCTCTGAGGTTTTTATGAGCTTAAGAAAAAAACTGATTTTTTTAAATCTTTGGGGATCCTGTAACCTCAATAACATTTGCTCTGCTTATGAAAGTTATCCTTACCTTCATGATGGATAGCTCTGTAATTAGATTCACACAGGCCTATGTGGACATTATCTAAAATGCAAGCCAAGGAATGATTGGAAAAGGTGCAGTTATTGCTCTAAGAAAGACTGGACTTCTCCAGGCTGTTGAAAGAAATTCATAAATGTGGTGGGGATGAGGGGTGGGTAGCAATTGTGCACCAGTGTAATCTTTGGTCAGCACTTCTTCACGGCCAATACAGTGATAGGAAAGAAATCCTCTTCTGAAATTTGATTAATTGCTGCCTCCCCGCCTCTCAATCCAAATATTGGTGGAAATGGAGGGTGGTTGACAGGACAAATACATCAGCCACGAGAGCTGCAAGCCCCTGGCAAGCAGAGGCATTTCTTATCCTGTAACAGGATATCCACATACAGCGAGGTGTGGAAAAGTGAGAACTGTATCGTGTTCATTTGGCCATAACAAGGAAGGAGAGGAGGAAGGGAGGGATGTGGAGAGGGGAGGGGAAGCTAGCCAGCCAGCCAGGCAGCTCTCGAGGTTGGGCTGAGGCATATCGATTGATTTCCCAATAGCCTCTGGTCCATGAGCTGCGAACCCTGGCCCTGGTTGCTAGGTGACCACACCATCCAAGATGGAGAGAGGGGTGATGAAGGGTGACAGCAGCTCTGAGGGTCAGCAGGGCCACTGGTCATTCTGCAGCCCCTCTGGGACGCTTCGGACATGCAGATAATGCAATGAAACTGGACCTTAACTCGTAGCGAGGAGCAGGGAAAGCAGAAACACAGGAGGGCGATATCAGGGAGGAGAGTGTTGTCCACCATATTTGTTCTGCACGGCTGTGATCAATGCACAACCGGCGAAATGTCTTGTACTTACACTACATGTTTGTCCTTATAACATATCTTACAAGGATTTAAAACTGAAGAGTAGCTGTTTGATAAGCTTTTTATGTGATAGTCCAGATTTCACATCATGAAATTGACCAGGAAAAATAAATTCCATGAAAAATATTTATGGTACCCATGTGGTTTTAAAAGGCTTGGAGACCACATATGAAAATATCGATTTGACAAACAAAGAGCTGTTCAAATAGTCATAGTCCAAAACATATTGCTTAAATTTAAAGATGGAGGATATTGTCCTTATTTTTCCGTATTGTGATAAAAATATGTGGCTGCTTTTATTACATGACTGAAGCAGTTTACTGATGTGTGCAGTTTACTTGCTTTTTATACCTGTAAAGTTTTCTCGACATATATACTCTGTATTGAGGTTGGGTTCACAGCAAAGAAAATAATAGATAAAATAGAAAATAAATCTTTAATTCACTGTATAAAAATAAGATTTTTTACACTGATTACAGCCAGCTGGTAGAATATTTGTACATCTTTTAATCTTATTATTTTATTATTCCTTCTATGCAATAATTCACTGAGGTTTTTGACATAAAAGTGGAATAAAGTGACTGAGTGTGCAAACAGTGAACAGAACAAAAGAAAAATACTGTAAACATGAACTGACCCTAATCTATATCACATATTCCGCAATGATACATGATACTGTGGCGCTTTTCTACATATCGATTGTTCCACCATGCAAGTGAAAAATGATACAGAGGGAAAAGAGAAGAAGAAAAGGAGTCGGGAGGAGGAGGAAAGGAAGAAAAAGAAGAAGGGGAGGGGGTGGATATAAACTGGGAGACAAATGTAAAAGGATCTAGATCACACTGTAAGCTCTGCACTGAGATAGAAGTTACCAGAAGGCAAAAAAGCTGCACAGAAGGGGGTGGGAGGGTTGTGTGTGTGTTGGGTTGAGGGGTCATGGGGAGAAACCCATGCAGTGGGCCCTGAAAGGCCACCTTGCATTTCTGCTGTTGCCTGTGTTGTTCCTGTATGAAGGATTTCCCTTCATCCTGTGCCATGCCTCTTATGTCCTCCTCAGAAGGAGCCTGAACGTTTTCATGTCTGTTGGAGTTCCATATCCTGAGGATGGAGGACTTATGTGTTTCTCTGCGCGCACTTGTGTATTTTTCTCCCTCCTATCTATTAATAATATTGGGGAGAGAGACAGGGAGATAGAAGTGGATGTTTGCTTTGGTACAAGGCGAGATGTTTCTCTGTTTGCTGCCCTGAGCTGTGCGAGTTTTCTGCTTTTAAATATTCCCCTCCCTAGCGATTTCAAACTATCTTGTGCCCTTAAGGGCTACATGGACCTCCCTGGCCAAACATTCACATACCTTTAACAGCAACTGGCAACAGATTTATTTATTTATTTTCAAATAGGATGAAGGGCTTGGGTGGTTGAAGCCAGTGTGAAAGATTAGAACTAGTAGAAAGGGAAAAGAACAAAAGTACAGACCAAACTGTGTGACAGGTGTTTAGGGATACAAATATAAGGATTTGTTGCCTTAAATCCATAAGCATTCACACAATTAGCAAACAATGCTGTAAATGTATCAATGTCCTGACACAAAAAGACAGAAAACGTCAAAAGATTTGAGTTTTTCAGTTGTATGGATCACACTACTGAATGAGTTATTCACACTGATCTTATAGTGCGGCCCCAGATTGTTCTACCTGATTTCTTTCTGTACAAAAATCAGGGTTTCTCTTTTCTTGCTTCCAGCAATACACTCAAATTATTTTGCATGAAGGTAATAGGGAATCCCTGTAATCTTCAAAGTCTCACTTGTAGTCTGTGGATGTTCCACAGCAGAGAAAATAAAACAAAGTTGTCTTTGGGAATTGAATCCTAAAACAGGGCCAAGGAAATTTCCTCAAATGTGACTAATAGAGATGTTCTTTTTTACTGTTATGAAAATGAATCATGTGCATGAGGAGCCTCTGGTCCAGAGCGATACATTTGTAATGTTGATTCATATCGTAGTCAGAATTTTTGATCCTTGGGAATGACCTCATTGTTCCCCACAGAATGCAATTTGCACAGCTTTGTGTAAATTTCAATGTGGTGTTGCAAAGCTGCAGCAAGTCAAAGAGAAAGATGGAGAATTTCGCCATGCAAAATGAACAAGTACCGATAATGTTTAAAAGATTATGTCAATAAGGGCATCATAGACACAAACACCCTTCTTTAAAGCACACATTGAATTCCTCCCTCTCTAATTGAGCTGCTTTATTGTCTTTTACTTCCAAATCTGCTTGTAGCCAGTTTTTATGCTGACATGAGGCGTGTGCATGGTTAACCTAGCCTTTTCTGCCATCTGAACAAACAACCAGGGCTTTTGTTTTTCTTTTATCTTTGCTAGAAAGTAAATACATCTCTGTCTTTGCTAATGTTGCATCTCAACTTGAAAAAAAATGTTTCTTAATCATAAAAAAGTTAAACTTATATGTCTTTAAAGCCGTATTTTGACTCCTCATCAAAAAGGAAGTTTATCTTTATGGTCCGCTCTTGATGTTTTATAAGAACGTGACTCGACTGAATTAACACTCAGGGCCTTTTTAACCCAAGACCTGCTGTGGTTGTGTATCTGTGTGTTTAGAAACATGGAGCGAGGGGGAGGTGAATAGAGATCGTATCAATCGCCAAGCCAGGCCATTGAATGTATTGATTAGTTACCTTTCTTATTAACATGCTGATTAAAGAGAGAAGGGAGAGGGAGAGAGAGGGAGAGGGAGTGAAAGAGAGTCGGACGAAGCTGCACACTCCTCACCTCACCTCGGACGCATGAAGAGGAACCAAGAGCCGCTGCAGAGGAAGAGGAAAGGATGCAGAGTGGATTTAACAGCCGAGTGGGGAAGGAAAATCAGGGAAAAATTGGGAAGAGGAGGAGAGAATCATGCAAGAAGAGGAGGAGGATGAGCAAGAGGTGGGGTTGGAGTATAGGTGGGTGGTGTGTGTGTGTGTGTGTGTGTGTGTGTGTAGGGTGGGGGCAGTGGACGCAAAGGTGGGGCTGACCTGACTGGAAATTCATGGATGGGAAAAAAAGAGAAACCATGCTGCCTTTGATCCCCCACCGAGTTACACCGGCTGACTGGCTGGAGAGACTGGCACACACCTTTCAGCTGTGAGACAAACACACTTAACTTCCACACACACACTTACACACATGCATCTTCTCTTACAAACACACACACACTCTTAGACCGACAGGCCTGAGCAGGAGCGTGCATTATAGATGCAGAAAATAGCGCTTAGTGTTTCTGTGATCAATATGCAGATGCTTTTAAAATGGTATTTTTATCAGTGAGTGTTAAGCAGCATGCGGCAAGGGTCGCACATCAAGGAGTTATTTTAAAATAAAGGTGTTCTTTATTCTGTTAGATGAGCAGAAAGTGTGTAGGGCAAAATGGGGAAGAGAAGGAAAAAGAAGGAAGATGCAGATTTATTCATTTATATGTTTGTGTCAAAGAGTTTCAGTGCACCGGTGTTTTCATGCATGCTAAGGAGGTGTGTTTGATTATCCAAGCAACCGCGTCTGATCAGAGACTGCTGTTTGCATGAGGTCGTATTCGAGGAAACAGTTTGCTATAATTTAGCAGCAGCTACAGTAAAGTCTGATTTATTTAATGTGATCAGTGGGGGCTAGCTTTAAACACACTCCATCTGTGTGTGTTATGTATTGTTGTGACTGTTTTCCTTTATGAACATTTTCTGAAAGTGTCTGACTTTGTTTGCTTATAGGTCAGGAAATAAACAAAAAAGAATCCCTATTAAACTATTTATTGTATTATTATAATTGCACTTTAATTTGAAAGTAACCTAAATTATTTTCCCTGCATCTCTGGAGGGTTTTGCATCATGTGGCAACTTGTTTTACTAACATCATGCCAGAAGGCCTTAAACTCTACCAGAACACAGCGTTTGTGAAAAATAAACAGACAAGCAGTGAAGCTATAAAATAATAAACAAATAATACTGAATTTATCATAAAATTCTTGGTATCAGAGAAGAATAATAGCCTGCTTCACTTTTTAAGGAGAATATTTGAATGACCTTGAAAAATGTGCAAAAACGTGCAAGCTGTGTCTGTGACTGTGAACAACTGCTCAACTTCTCAAAAACTTGTGCTGAGCTCTGACTCACACAGAAAGCAAAGAAATAAACTCTGACAAGTTTCAACTTATCGACCTTTGCACCCCCTCGAGCTTCCTTTTGCATAAATTACGCACTTTTACCGTTCTCCCCTCGCGGCTTGGGCCACCAGATAATTTCATTTACATAAAGAATGCAGAGCCAATTACACAGGGAGATATTTACATTTTATATGAAAAATAGTTGTAGGGCAAATGGGAGGCTGTTTGAAATGCACGGATCGATAGTTGATGCGCGCCCATGCAGAATGCGCGCTCACAAGCTTCTAAACGAAAAGTGTTCAATTTCCAAATAAAGAACTTTA
>JBAMIG010000006.1:4418703-4432634 GCA_037177335.1 Kiunga ballochi
CCCCCCCCCCCCCCCCCCCCCCCCCCCCCCCCCCCCCCACCTCTACCCCCCCTCTCCTAGGGAAAAGGCTTTCGATCACGTTTCAGCAACACGAGACAGGGGCATACATCATGATTAGGGGCTGTTCCCACGATCATAAGAAGCCTATAGGGGAATATTTATGTCTCCAGGAGTAGCCCCAGTGCAAGGGATTTATAGCATGGTAATTGTGAGCCTTTTACACATGATTACAGCATAAGGAAGCATTTACTTAATGGTCGGCGTTATGATGGTCAGTAAGGGAGAGCCGAGGACGGGATGGAGGGGAGGAGGAAGAGCAAAGTGGCAGGACACAAGGACTCCTGCAACGAGACATAAATCCTCCCCACAAGCAAGCTAGCCGGCACTATCATGTCATTCCTTTCATTACTACATGAGCTGAGCGTGCGCAACTGTATGCACTTTCTATAGCAACAGCTCCACGTCCCCAACCCCCAGAAATATTGATGATAAGGATGGTGTAACACTCGTAAAAAATGTAGCATTTAAAAAAAAATATATATATATATATATATATTTATCACTCATGGTGGTATTGACATTCCACTGACATCTCAGGTTGGTTAGATTTTAATGAGACTTGGTTCGATAAGTCTCAGAAATGCAAACGAGCTCCAGATGCCCTAAAAGCTAACAGGCCCCTGTAATCTCAAGTTGACAAGAGAGCATCCCCGAGTCAAAACATTTCCTTTAGATAATGATTTTTGAGGAGAATGGTCACGGGAAATTTGTGGTGAGATGTATTCACGTCCACTTGAGTACTTAAGTTTCAGAAACTCAGCTGGATGTCAGAGCAATCAAAGCCTGGAGGTGACGAGTTTGCAGGCAGCTCTCAGACTGGGGTCTGAGGCCGCTGTTGCGATGGCACTCGTGTGGAAAATGAGAATGGCCGCAGTAAGGTCACACTTATTTCTCAAGCACTCCGCTAATGAGAGAAATTTGCCGCTGTGAGTTTGAAGAGCGAAAAGGCGGCCGTACAGTAAACACCGACAGCAGCTCTGAGGTGTTTCTCAATAGGAAGCTTTAAGCCAATCAATTGAACAAATCGGAGCTGCTGTGAGAGCAAAAGGCAGCATCAGAGGTTTAAACAATGTATATTTTTGGTGCTGATTTTGATTGTGTTCATCTTTGGTTTGGGAGCTTTTCAAGGTTATCTTTAGCTGATATCATCAATCAGTTATTTTTATTGAGAAAAAAAATATTTGTTTGGTTTTCTGAGATAAATCTGAGCTACTCTCCACTATATAAGACCCTGTTTCTCAGTCTAAAGTGCAAATTTTCTGTCAGAATTGTTAAAAAATAATCTACAAAAATTGAGTTGCCTCGTGTTTTTAAAGCTTTCAAGCTTCTGAAACAGCAGGATAAATATAACACACATTATAAACCTGATTTAAAAACATGTATATTTGTGTATAAAACCTAAAAGGAAAAAAGAAATCCAGTAAAGCCGTCTTTGTGGTGATTTATGTTAGTGTGTGTATGTGTGTCTTGCTCTGCTGTGTGCACACACACCAGTGCTTACACTTAGAAATGCATCTGATACTATCAGCAAAACAGTCGCCCAACAACCGCACAGTGCTGATTGAAACCTCTTAAAAGTGTGCATTTAGGTAATTGCACGACTCCCTCAAATATGTTTTAGTCCACTTAATGCTTCTAAACACCCTGGGCAATGCCGACTCTGCTCGTTTCACTCACCCCTGACGTAACCCTGCCCAAATAGAAAATAAATTAGTTCCACCTAAAGTGATTATTACTCACTCACTGCCGCCACATGTAAATGACTTTTATGAGAAACTAATGATGTTGAAGTGTCCACTAAGAGAAAAGAGAAAGACGGGATGTGGAGGGAGATGGATAGAGGAAGAGAGGGAGGGCAGGGCGGGTGCAAGAGGAGGGTAGGATTGTTGGTGGGGAGGAGAGTTGGCTGGGTACACAAAGGCAGAGGTTGGTGTTGTGTTTCCTGTAAATACAGAATTACAGCGTGTTAGAGGTGAAAGGTTCAGCGATGGATATGCAGAGGAACATGCAGCCTGAATTCAAAATGCTCGTCTGATTCTCAAAATGGATCTGAGCTCAACCCACACACTTCAGGCTGCTGCTCTCTCGCACAACCATGGCTCGTATATCACGTTGTTTTTACATTTCAGATTTTTTCATGAGCAAATATTAATTATATAATTGGGCAGGCTGCCACAGATACAGTGGTGTTTAACCCAGACCCAGAGTTTTCTTTTCTTTTTTGCTCTATATGGGCGAGACTGATGTAATGAAAAGAAAACAAATTAAAGTATTTTTCACCTCTGTCTCTACTTACAGATTAAATAAAAATATAATTATTTGCACATTTGTCAGTGTATGATATTTATTTTTTTTCTAGCTAATCACAGACATGTTTTACGTGTAACAGAGTTGCTACTGGTGTACGCTTCATGTCATTTAACTAATAATTAAACTAATACATGGAGAATAAGTACAAATACATATCACTTTATGAGGACATGTTTTAATGTGATAATTTTTTAAGATATATTTGATTGCAGTGCCATATTTTGGCTCATGTTTTGATGAAAAACAAAGAAAAATGGTGCAAGCTTCCGAGCTTAGGCACAAGTGTATTCTTTTCCTTTCTTTTTTTATCCCCTGCAGCTCACTGGCAACAAGATGTGAAAGGCTGGACATCTTGATTCCTTTACTGCACAAAGAAACAAGTTGCTGATTCATCTCTTTTAACTAATCAAAGTTGCTTAGCTAATCTGTTTTCTTTCAACAAATCCACTTTCCCTCAGCTTAATCCATTTGTCCTAGTTAGCCAGTCAGTCTGTTAGCTAACTTGTTTCCCCTTTCCTCTCTCTAATTTCTCTTTTATCCGTGTGCCTGCAGCTTGCAAGCGTAAGGAGCAAGAGCAGAGCAAGCTGGAGCGCAACCAGGGACCGAAGCGCACCAGGCTGGTGTTCACTGACCTGCAGCGCCGCACACTCATGGCCATCTTCAGGGAGAACCACCGCCCAACCAAAGAGCTGCAGGTCACCATCTCCCAGCAGCTCGGCCTGGAGCTCTCGACCGTCAGCAACTTCTTTATGAACGCCCGGCGACGCAACCTCAACAAGTGGGCAGATGAGGGCCGCCCCTCCTCCACCGGTTCCTCGGGCTCCAGTGTTTCCTCCTCCGCAGTGTCCTGCAGCACTGCATGATGACAGACCACCGAGGTGGTGCGTGAGGGAGGGCGCTGAGGGAGCAAGGGGGCATATAGACTGGTCTAAGCAGAGATCAGCCATAACAAATGTCCTCCTCGTTATCAGAAGGAGCGACGGAGCCATCTGGTATAGATGATTTTATGAAGATGAAGCATTTTTTTCCCAAACCAAAGTTGATTGCCTCTTTGAAATGGAAAGAGGCAATGCCTAGAGTGATATGATTGCAGGATGCGAGTTCCTGCTTGTATAGTCAAGGGTGCAAAGATGATTTCACTCAAAGAAGAGTTCCACCCTTACATAGACACCATCTCATTGCGTTATTTTGATTATTTAGATTAGAGATAATGAGGGTATTACAAATCAGGAGGAATTGTATTTTGATGTACCTTTAAATTTATTCTCATCTCTCCAAAGAATCAAGAGGTGCCGTTTGCTCACATCTGGAGAGCCCCATCGTGTAACTTTATAATCAAGTGTTTCACCATCATCCAAAGACGTTAATTCTCCCCCAGTGTTTGCGTACTCCTATTTTTTCCTCGAAAATCAAGGTGAACGAGGAAGAAAAGGTATTTTCTTTAAATTATTCCTCTTTATTTGATTTTTTTTGTGTGAAGAACTTCCCCCTTTCTTAGCATGTGTTTCCATGGTGATGGTTCCCAGGACTGTATGGCGCCGTTCCAAGTTCGGAGCCTGGAATAATCAGGGGAGTGGTGTAGCGTCTTCAAATCTCAGCCGTCAATCACAAACCATCAACAGGAGCATTTCCTGGGTTTGGTCAAAACGGTCCTGCCTTGAATGAATCAGAGGTTTCAAGGAGGTGCATCTCAATGTATATCAGGACAGGATCAATAAAAACAAGTAGGACTCAGAGGCAGACTCGTTGGGTTAACTGTTATCTGTTTAGACTCTCTGAGCTTCCAAATAAAAAAAGCTCCACAGCCATTTTTGACTCAAAATCAAGCCAAAAAAGAAAGAAATCATCCTTTGAACACAAAGGCTCCATGGAGAAGAGTTACACCTGACATGTCAGTGTACAGTGACATTGTAGTATTTTTTCAACCCATTTCCAAGTAACTGTACACACCTCTGCACCGTTCTGTTCCTCTTTTTTTTTTTTTACAGATGTCTAGAAAATGGAGGAATGTGATTCTTTCTGCCCTTTTTGTACAGATTTTAAGCACATCGCTCTATTTATAGAAATATGTTGGAAGTGTGGGGCAGTTTGTTTTCGCCCTGCTGATGTAAAAGGTCATTTTTTTGGTCCACAAAGGAAAGGCTTTAACATGCCTCCTTATAGCCAATAATTTAATCAAACCAACAAAGTTTCAAATGCAATTACTGATCTGATCATCGTATTTATTACTAAATTTGTGTATTTATTGTTTTTCCCTGATTTTTTTCTCTTGCTATTTATTTGGTAATTTATTTATGCTATCTATATACTGTAAGTATTTATTTAACAGTGATCTGTATGTCTGTGTGAAACTGAAGACTTTTTCTGATGGGCACTTTTAGCTGTAGAATCCCATCGTAATACCAAAGATTAACATTGCCTGCCTGAATGTACGGCCTGAATCCCTAAACCTAGTACCTGATCCCACCCCAACTCAGCCCCATCCACCCAGTGATGTTGCGTATCTCTCTATCTTTAAGGCCTGGCCTTGCATTTTCCTGTTGTTATTTATTTCATTTGTTTTTTTTTAGTCTTTTTTTCGTAGAACGAGGAATTCTTTATTCTTACAGATGTCTGGTGTCAGCTCTTAATGCCTATGCCAAAGCTCGTTTGAATGTTGTGATAATATTTATAATTAATAATGCTATTATTTAATATAATAATAATAATAATAACATTGAAGATGATTTGGCATCCTATGGGTTGACAAGTTGCTTGTTAAGTTGTGTTCAGATCAATGCCATCTGGTAGAGTGTGCGGTGTCTTGGGACCCACTTAAAGTGATGTCTGAAGTGAAGTGTGCGTCCTTCAGGATCACATGCAAACATGCGTTCTGTGTGTCTCCCTGGCTAATATGCATGGTTGTGACTACCATCTCCCTCACCTTAAGCCCTCCCCCATGCAGTGCAGATACTTGTTTATGTCCAATTCAGTGTGATCTCACCATCCTCTACATGCCAATTCCTTCTGCCAGTTGTCTCAGTTCCATAAGGGGCATTTTAGGGTTCTTTTATGCTCTTCTAGTCCATATTGTTATGTTTGATTGTCCTTATGTTGTTCCTCATCTCTCTATGATTCTCCCAAGATTCATTCTTGATCGTTTTTAGGTAGAAAGTCTTCTGATTTCTCTCTCTCATCTCTGCAGAATCTTTAATGTCTGAACTTTGAGGCCTGTGTTTTTGTGATTTTATCTTTGAGGGTTTACTTCTTTATTTCCTTGAAAACTTTGATTTCATTGCAAGACTTGCAGGATTTGTCCTTCACCCTGCAAGAGGCTTACAGTTTATTTCTGATCCCTTGGGGTTTCTTTGTGATGTTTGGTGGTTCTCTAGGTTCCCTGAACAACTTGCATAGCACAAATTTTTTTGACTTTCAAAGTATTTTATGTGGTGAAAGCATAAATAAGGAGAAAGTCTCCCAAGATCTCACTGTCTGATCCGTGTAAATGCTGCCAAAGAGTGGTCGTTTTTCACCCTCACGGTCCGTCTCATTTTCCTTTCCTCTGTCTTTAGTGTGGAAGGGGTGGACTGCTGTAGCCCCCTTCACAGTGTGCACTTGAAAGACGGGTGGTCATGAAAGAGGCCATCGACTTTTTCGTGGACTTCAAAGGGGAGGCTTTCCCCCCTCCCGTCTCCTCTCTGGGTATCTGGTCTGGAGTCCGCTGTTGGCCAGACCTGTGGGCTTTAGGGGGCATTCAGAGGGTGCAGGGGGAGATCAGAGAGGAGGCTGAATCATCCAGAATGAGGTAGTGGTAGTGTGTGTATGTGTAAAAGAAGGAAGGTTTTTTTTTGAGGAAAAAAGGAGGTGTTGAAGTAGTGGGCATGGAGCTGAATTAAACTTTAATGAGTAACAATTGTAAGCATGCTGAGAGCAAAGGGAGTGACTGATGTGGGGGGGTTGGTTGAGTCTGCACAGGGGAGAAAAAAATTAAAAATAAAAGAGCTAGAAGGCTCCTTTGCTGACCCCTGCTTGCTGCTGTCATCGTATCAAAGCTGAGGTGACACCCTTCAGGTTTCTCTTTGTCTCACCGACCATGATCCCAAAATGGAGACACAGCTTTTTGTATTGAGCCACCTTCTGCTCCGTGTCAAGCAGGAAGGCTCTTCCCTCTCTGTGCAGAAAGGAGGCAGGAGGGAGGAGGGAATACAGTTGCTTGATGCAGGTGAACCGCATTGCCATTTTAGCCTGTGGCACCCCCTAGTGACTTTTCCGGAAACTTGACCCCGACACAAGCCTGGCAGCCGAGGTCGGTGCAGAGCAGTCCTGAAGAGCGCGTAAATAATGAAATAGCAGGACTGATATACACTTCCAGAAAAAAAATTAAAAAATTTTAACCAAAAAAAAAGGGGAAAAAAAAGAAAAACAACCAAAGATCAATGGGTAACTGCTGAATCATTATGTATTTTAGGTAGTTTTTAGCAGTTTCCCATCAGAGCTACCGTAGCACTCAGAGGATTCAAAAGAAGCACCAGTGGGCTTCTGCGTGCTGATTATTTATGTTGCATAAAACAGTTTTATTTGGAGCTGGAACTGAGAAACTGACATGAGGCAGTGTCTTCTGAAGGAAGTCTTTTGACTCTGTAATCCCCATTGTCTCCATGTCTGTCCCTGCCGTCTCCCTTGTGTGTACATGAAGACTTTACCCATCTACCTCAACTGTGTGAGATGTTGTGTGGCAAAGATATTCCTTAACCAAAGAATCCATCCTGTCAGGGTGTCTGTCTGTTTCTTATCTTGTCTCTTCATCCGTCTCTTCCTCATGCCTTTTACTTCAAACCAAATGTGCTGGAATCAATCTGTAACAGGGGCCAAACCCGGCCCCCGTCCAGCCGAAGCTGACGTCCAGTATGCTAGTGTCCATTTGATTCATGTTCTGTATATATAAATGAAATCATACTCAAGACCAAAAAAAGAAGGAGGTGACAATCCAAGCAAGGAGGTTCTTGCTGTAATCAACGTTGCCTATTCCTTGTTTTCTGAAAAATAAAATTGTGACATGCTGTAAGAGAAAAAGCCCAAGAATCAAGCTCTCATCCCAAAACACAAAAGGTCAGACGAGACAGAAGCTATTTTTCCACATTTGTAAACCCACCCTCTTCCCACCCCTGTTATTTCCAAATGTGTAGTGTAGTTCAAATACTGTTTGATCCCACTGTTGTAAGTAGGAATTAATAAAATCCATACAGAACGCTTTAAACGGGGAAAAGCTGAAGGAACTATTTGACTGAGTCTTGGTTTCTCAGCTTGGACTCGACCCACCATGCTTTTACCGTGCCATCCTTGTCCATGTGTTAGACTTACTAATGAATGTGGCTAACCAACCAAAGGCTTTAAAAAAAGATACACAACACTTTAAACGTCAATCATGGTGGGACATTTTGTATCAACAACTAAAGAATCCCTTTGAATACCTCATGTGAAAATTGTTTGTTGTGATGTTGCACTAAAAAGTAAAAAAATAAAAAATGGCTCATTTGTAACCCAAAACTGTGATCTGTCAGTTTTATTGCTTTGTCCACTTATAATTGTCTTTTATTCATTCAAAAAAAATGGTGGAAAGAATCACTTTGAAATAACCAAGACTTTGTTTTAAAGTTGACCCCGACACAATTAAATATTTCTTTATTCTAATTATACACAAATCCCCCCAAATTTACCCTCATATATTGGATATGAGGGGAATTTTTGTGTCATACACATTTCATATTATTTTAAAGGTTTAAATTATTTTTATCCAAACAGCTATTTACTAACGTTTTATTCCAGCAGTGTAATGTTTTATCAGTTTTATTCATTCATGGAGAATAATAGCCATAAAATACAAATATTCAACACAGTTCCCTTTATAAACTTAAAATTTAAGAAATAAACTACAAATGAATTTCCAATAACATCACAAGTACTTGTTTTTACATTACATTTACATACAAGATTACAGAATTTCCTCCTGTTGCTACTGTGCTAAGCTAACTAAATAGCTGCTAGCTGGATAGCTATCATTTCCTTCCTATCATAACCTAAAACAAATAAATGCTGAAATATTCCGCAGTCTTTTTGCATTTTTAAAATGGAGATTAATGTTTGATAAGAGAGTCAGCACAGAATAAAAACATATAAAATATAACATTTTTGCCTACAGGCAGCTAGCATACACTATGTGATGATATCAGCACCTTTATAAGGTTTTTTTTTTCCAGGAAGGAGGATATTGATTTTATCCCTCTCTCTGTCATAACATGTAAAGGCTAAATTGACCAACAAGTCAATTTCCCAAAGAGTCAATGGAATCCTTTCAGACAGTTTTTATGGCACGTTTAACACACAAAGTGGAGACGTCACCTTCACTGCGGCCACAACAGGATACAGACGTAACTACTGAAGGCTTGATTGATTGGTATTAGAAACAAATGAATAAAAAAAAAATGCTGTAAATCACTGTGGCTGAGTCGCAGCAAGATATAAGCCTAAATGTGTTTATGACATATCAAATACATGCAATGTCACACAGCTGGCTATCTAAAAGAATGACTGATTACACTTGTAGTAAATTAAGATACAAAAAAAAGAAAAAAAGTGCTGATTTTAAACTTTAGTATAATAGTTTAAATTATTTCCCTTTACATGATAGGGTAGCAGGCATAAGTAGCGATGCCACACTGGTCGTTCTGGTTGCGAGCCATCCGGATGTAGCCCTGATCTCCAAATTGGGTTCCCCAGCTGGATGTGGATAGAAGACAAAATATTGGACCATCATGCAAGATGAAAAATCATTATGAAATATTTGTTTTATGTATTGATAACTACACACAAGATTATCCATGTTATTTCAAGATCAATTTTAGAGTTAAGCACAACAATAATGTTGAGTTTATTGAAGGGTAGTGGCTCTAAAAAACAGGCTAACCAAATTTCTTATTTATGATAAAATATTGACATAAAATAGTTCAGTAGTTGGACTTTCTTCTTTCCCTTCTTGCTTTTCTTCAGAACAAAGTGGAGTGAAGGGACCTTGTCTCACCTGTTCTTGACTAGCCAATAGTCTTGCCCATTTAGTGTCCCGTAGCCCACAACCAACACACCGTGGTTCGCAGTCTGGGAGCAGGAGGGATCATTGTAAACCCCTTAAAAAAAAAAAAATTCTATTAATCTTGTATTAATATTGTATTTTTTAAAATATATATATATAAATAAATATATATATATGTGTGTGTGTGTGTGTGTGTGTGTGTGTATAGGACTTACCACTCCTGTAGAAAGCAAATCTTGGCCGTCTGGCATCTATACCCACTGAAATGGGCCCAATGGTGGCTACGGCTTGCTTGAGAGAAGACTCGTCACCTTCAGGTAGACATTTGTAACTGGAACAGTTGGCTGCTCGGTAATTGGGATTATAATTGCACTGTTGTTGCTGAAAATATTGGAAAATTCAGAGGTAAAGGATTATATATAACCAGTAAAAGGATGGATATCTGAAATGATTTGTTGTCCCCATCAAAATAGACTAATAGCTGGGGTCATTGTTGATTTTAAGGGAATAAACCAAATATCAGTTTCAGGTGAGATTTTACGCCCCAGATAGAAATTTTATTTATTTTTGGTTGAACTAAAGCCACGACACCTCCACAAGGCCAGAAAAAAAGTGCCCTCCTCCTCCACACAAACAGTCATGAACCAGCTGAAGCCTGGAGGACAAACATGTTGTCCGCTCCGATTAATTTATTGTTGTTCCAAAGAGACATCAACAGCAGACCACCGACAAGTGAAAAGATTGTTGCTGTCTACAGCCTGAAGGACTGCACTTAACTTTGTGTTAGTGTTCAAACACCCACTCTGTTGTCTCGCATGGTATTATTTTAGCTACAAACTTTGTATTAGATTCTTACTTTTCTTATTTCACAGAATAAGGTGATGTAAACTTCAATAAGAGTAATCTGACATCAGCACCCTTTCCTCAAGTAAAGAAACCATTGATCTATTTAAAATATCATGGTTTTGCAGCTGTTTGAAGCAAGTCTGTAAGATTCAAAGGCTATTATTATGTTTTCTCATTCCAATTATCTTTAAGTTAATGTTTGATTGCTTTCAAAGTGGATTATATGTGCAATGACAGTTTTAACATTAGATTTATTTCAGCTAATAACACATACAGTAAGTATGTCACAATCCCCCCCAAAAAAACCCAATCAACTAAAAACATGAAACACATTTTTTAATTTTACTTACCACCCCCACATATGGATATGATGCATCAGAATCTATGCCCTGGTTGTCAATGACATACTGGAAGGCTTTGTGCATGAAGCCTCCGTTGCAGCCACGATTGCCAAATTTTGCAGAGCAATCCACCAGATTTTGGGGACTGAGGTTCACCAGTTTTCCTGTTTTCTTGGCTAACTGGCCTTCGAGGGCCCCTACAGCGCTGAACGCCCAACAGGAACCACAGGCACCCTGGTAAAAAAAAAAAAAAGTAGTTTGTACAATTTATTTAACAATAACAATCATGTTCAAGATTCTTCTAAATGTGTCTTCAAATGAGATGAAGCTGTTTTTAAGCTACACAACATCCTTTAAATGTCTCCTGGTGAGCTTTCAACAACACTAGTCTTTTATTCTTTTATTCTACATCTCTTTGTACGTTAAATAAGATGAAATAAAAAATACTTTATTGATCCCAGAATTGATTTCATAACAGAAATTTTTATTCCTAAACATTACATTGCACTTTATATTTACATCCATGTTTCCTATTTACCTTATTTGTTTTATCTTTTATTCTTAAGCTTTTTATACTTCTTACTTTTTAATTCAAGTGTTTTTTATGATCTTTAAGCTGTCTTGCATTGAGTTTATTGTTTTAAGTGTATTTTCAAACTACACATTATAATAATAAACATAATGATATATAATTAGCAAAGTCAATAGTTGCCCATTGTTGTTGACATCCTCATATTATTTCCAAACACTCTTCGGCTGCAGGCGTGTTAAAATGGACATGGTTTAATAGTCTTGCACAACATTTTATGCACATTTCCATGTTTGGCAGCACAACATTTGAGTTTGCAACAACAGAGCCAGTAGAGGGTTCAGCATAGTTTAAGAGGTTAAAAAAACACTGCAGACTCTCAGAGAAATTTTCTGTTTGTCAATTATATTCAGTATTTTGCACAGACGAGAGAGAATGCCAGAATCAATACTTGTGAGAACCACATTCACCTCTGCTGCATGAATGTTTGATAACCTGGCCATAATAGACAAAGTAATGATCTTTCATTAGAAAGAAATCCACTGAAGAAAAGTATCATTGTGTAATATTAGTTTGGTTTAAACCATTGAGTCAGTGCTCTCACATCCTCTTATGAACCTTCATAAAAAGTGGATGTGGTAAAACGTGCTAAATGGTAGGAGTGCTATGGGTTTGACTTCCTGTGAATGCAACTGAGAGAACAAGGAACAGGAAGTATGTTTGTAGTGTCATAATGAATGCATCAGATTCAGTAAACGAAGAAATGTTTCTGCTTCCATCAGTAGAAAATATATTAATGGTGATTAAATCATTTTCTCCTCATTCTTTCTTCATTTACCTGCATCTTGACTTCAGTTACGCAGCCCTTCTGCCTCCAGTCCATGGTGTCTGGAATATCAGAGCCAGTGGCTCCTGCGAAGGCAGATGGCGTCCTCTGGAGGTCTGTGGGGGGAGTGAGTGTTGCAAAAGACTGCATGATCTCCTCAGGTGTCTATGATAAAGAAAAACATATTTATTTACATATTATTTCAACATTTTTACATTTTCACCTTAAGGTGGGACTAGAACTAATAAAAAATGTAAAATGCATTGCAATCTATTTTACATTTTTCTCCTCCAGAAAAGCTCAGCTTGACTGGATTTCATAGAAAAGGCTCAGAAAATGAAAGATAAAAAATAATTTAAAAAATAATTCATTAGATAGTCAAAATGGATGGTAGAGATGTAACACTGTATGTGCTAGTCTATTATTTATTATTATTATGACTTTCAACATCATATAAAAAGTTATTTAATCTAAGATTAATGTGCATTTTCTCTAAAAACACACAGTAATTAAAACTAAAACCATCTTCACTGGTAATAGCTGGATTTGGGACATTTTATTGCTTGTAATGACAGACAGACGGGACATATTTCCACACAGAAGTTTACAGCAGTAACAACAGTAAAACCACTGTGGTAGAAACTTCTTTATTTACTAATGTCACCTCCTTTCTGCCATGTGAGCTTAGTTTTTTCTTCCTTTTTTACTTTAAAACAAGTAAGAAAATAGCAGATTCTTCTAATGTGAGAAAATAAACCACAAAAAAAAAAAATACAAATAAAATTCTGCAGATTTGTTTTTAGAAAGCTCATTGATTTATGATTAGCCCTGTGGTAACCCTAATATTTCACATACCCAAACAACTTTCTCACCAGAATTCTGACATTAAAACAAATTAAACTATTTGTTATAAATACTAGAAATCCACAGACTAATCAGCCTGGATCATATTTTCTTTCTTTCTTGTATTAAATTCTATATTCTGATAAATAGGATGATCCTCATCTCTTCTAATGTTTAATTATAGATGAAACTTAACATTTGAGTTCTAACATGTCCATCTCTGCTTTACTTCCCTCTCCTACTCTACTTTTTCTCCACTGAGGCTTTACAAATGCACGTCTTTATGTCATAATGCTTTATCACCACTTGGGGCAGCACCAGATGTTTGTGAGCTTCTCTCGTTGTGTTTTATGGCACATTGAAAGGAACAACTCTGCAGGATCTGCTCCTCTTCAAAGATCCATCCAAAAGATTTGCTTTCCTATTATATTGATTTTCTGTTTGTTTTATAAGAATCAACTTGTTTTTATCAAATAAACAACAACTGGTGGTTATAATAATGTGGATCTTATTAATCAAAACTTTCACATCCCAACAAATCCACATTTTTGGTGGAAATGATTCTGAAATAACTTCATGTGGCTTGTGTTCTCTTTTTATTCATTTCCCCAGTGACCTCCCTGTGACAGTGAGATCACACTCTGAATTTGCCTCCACCTCAACAAAAACAAAGTTTGCTGCAATTAACTTGCTCTAAAATTTCCCCTTAAGAACATTTTGGCAATAAAAAAATCTCAATATAAAGGACTGATAAATAATTTGAGAACAGAAAACTATGTGCTTGTATGAAATATACTGTACAGAATATTAAAAAACAGAAATATAGCAAAATGTCAATTAAAAAAATGAACTGATACTAGTAGATATTTTTATAAAATGTGGACAGAACTCATTTATTTCTTGAACACCACTTTCTGCTCCTGCATTAATGGAGTGTGTTGGACATTAGGCTCCCACGGTGACGCACACACAGCACATGAAGGCAGCACGGATCATTTTTAATGTTGGTAAAAAAAAGGGCTTTTAGCCAAACACTCATCAATCATTTAAAAGAGCTGTTAAAAATAAGAGATGTGTTCAGAACGACACATTTCTGGTTGTTGGGTCCGC
>JBAMIG010000006.1:4432734-4447349 GCA_037177335.1 Kiunga ballochi
CGGTGACGCACACACAGCACATGAAGGCAGCACGGATCATTTTTAATGTTGGTAAAAAAAAGGGCTTTTAGCCAAACGTACAACTATTAACTCATCAATCATTTAAAAGAGCTGTTAAAAATAAGAGATGTGTTCAGAACGACACATTTCTGGTTGTTGGGTCCGCGCTGCTGTTCCCACTGGAAAAAAGATTTGCTTTACAAGTGAAATTATCTGTTAAAACAAAACAAAATGTCCCAGTCTAACTTTTCTCTATCTTTTCATCTGAACAGTTTTTATTGTTTTGGGGTGAGGGGGTGAGGGGGGTTGCTTTATTCCTTTGTATTTCCTGCCTGTGACAGGATGAAGTGATAAAATGCCTCACTATGAGGGGGCTGAAAGCTAAACAGTCAGATTTCCATGCACCAGTGCAAATACGCCCCTGCATGTTTGTTTCCTTTGGTTTACTTATTGTTTTTACTGTCTGTTAAGCAACTACTCTCTACTAAATCCTTGTCTGACTTGTTTGCAGTCAGACAAGCAGAAACTTTGTGCATTCCTGTAAGCCAAGCCTTTTTGGTTCTGTTTGTTTTGATTGGAAGGATTACATTTTAACACACTCCTCAAAAAGCACCAGATTTAGATTTTTATTCTCTCTACATTCATTATTTCATTTTCTATACCACTTAATATGATTTAGGCTCATGGGTGAAGCTGGAGCTAATCCCAGTAATTAGCAAGTGATACACAGGTACACTACATGTAGACAGGTCAACAGTCTATCACATGACTTAATTCTGCTTTAGGTCATTATTATATGATAGTTATTGCTGAATAAAAATGAAAATCAGGAATTGATTAAAGTTATGAAGCGGGAGATTGTCTCACCAAATCTCCCATGAAGTTCATGCTCAGATCATAAGTATGGAAACCCATTGATGCCTCAAGGTTGTGCACGGTAATAAGCATCAGGTTCTTCTCCCACAAATCTCTGCGGCGTACGTCCTCCTCCTTAAATACAGTCATACAGAAAGAGCACACAATATCAGATACAGTGTTAGTTAACGACAGTCGTATGAATCGATACATACAAGACAAAAAACAACAAACTTTCAATACTGCACACCTCATTTTGATACTTCTTCCCGTGTGTCTTCTTCCACAGATCCCAGTGGTAGTCCAGTGTTCCTTCAAACATGGCCGCAGCTGCAGTTGCACACAGGGAGACGAGCAGAAGGCTCCCCAACATCACGTCTACAAACACAGAGAGCACAGGATGTTGTCTGACCTTTGATGAGATGGAAAGAGGCTCACGCAGTGAGATAGCAGTTTGTCAGGTATTGGAGTTGCACTTTGCATAAACCCACAAAAAGTAAACTTTTGACATTGCCCCGTTTTAACAAGTGTTGCTGCATAAACAGGAAGTGCTCCATATCTAGCCTTAACTTCTGTTTGTCAGAAGCTCTGAGAACTTAATCCTGAGTCAGTGTGAACATTGAAAAAATGAAACTGCATCATAACATTAAGCAACTTAGCAAGACCTTGTTTTCAGATGCGTCACATATTTGCATTTTATTCCTACTTCTTTTTTTTTGTGGAGAAATAAATATACATTTTAGGGTGTTGGCACGTTAAAATACATTAACACTTTGCTCGGAATAAAAGATAAAAAAAATGATCATGCAACTTCAAATTAAAGCATTTACCACTGCATGCAAACATCCTGGATTTAGTTTGTTGCTGCACATAGGAAACCATTCTGTGATAATTTTAAGTCTACCTGTTTACTTCCTTTGGTTGAGTCAAACCACATGCAATAAAAATCCCTAACAGTTAAAAATGAGCTTCACGTTTACATAACTGCAAAAACTTAACTTGTAGAAACCATTTTTGGCTCATTGTGAAGAATTTTCTACCAACATTATGCTTTTTTTTAATTTTCTTATCGGTTTGTGTTTAGAAAACACAACAAAGTTTAAGTATCAGACAGTTTATGAACAGATACAGTAAAGGTTACAATCAGCCACATTTTAAAAAGAAAGTTTTGTACTCGACTCTTAAAGTCTGCAAAGTGATTTTTGTATAGTACTGAGTTTAACAATATCGATTTAAGCAAAAGGTTTAGATATTTGCAGCTATAAAAATGATTAATTGTAAAATCAATCATTTTTTATTATTCCCTAGGGGGAGGATAAAAAGGGAAATAAAAGTATAGATTGAAAACACTAAAATAATAAATAATGTAAACTGTGATATGCTATTTTAGGCCTACTTGTAGAATTATTTTAAAAAAGAAAATCACATTTAGTTACACTTTTATTCTGATAATTGAATCAATTAGCAGAGAAATTATAGCATTTCTAGCATAAACTGAATTTTAGGAAACCTTTAGCAAATTTATCAAATGCTAAACCTACATACATTAGCTAGTAATACAGCAGTTGGGTTTTTATTTTGAGGCCACAGTTGTCATGAGGTGCAAATAACTTTCTGATAACACACAAACTTTCCAGACATCTCATAATGTGTGCTGTTACTGTCAGCAGCGGTCTGAGTATCACTTCCACAAAACTTACCAAATGACTCAAGAAACATAATGAAGCAATAGAAGGTCATGTGACCTGCGTGATATAATGAGCATGTATTTAATAAAGGGCCGCGCGCTCGTTCAGTAAACAGGTCAACACACCTGAAAAGAAGAAATGAGCACCTTTGGACTTTTGCTACAAACTGAACCAATCAGGATTTGTTCCCTAACTGGAAGATTTTCACTGTCCACCTTAATAATGAGGATAATAAACCTTTAGCTCTGTAGAAAATTAGAGTTTTCACGGACATATAGTACAGAGTCAACAGTATATGATTTATGTGGCCTACAGAAAGAAGGTCTGAATTAGTAACGTGTTTTTTAGTAGGCACTAAAGTGCATTAAGAAAAAGGAATAGAAAGAGTTTATGAAGTTTCGTGTTTAATCATTTCTTTTTGCGCATTAAAAAACCACAGGACTCATCTGACTGCTTTCTCAGTCTTAACCTTTCCACATTTATTTCGTTTTATCCACTTTAAAAGTATATTAAAGCACCGTCTGTTCATAAAATCTAAGAACAGAAGGTGTCCATTAAAAGAGAGAGAAAAAACGAAAGTAAAAGCAAACATACTTTCCTTTGTTTTCTGAACTGACCCAACTTTAACATAAACAGCATCATATTTAATTGAAATTCGGTGAGAAAACTAAAAGTAAACTTGCCTTTTTTACTGGCTGCCATCGCTGCTTCTGTGCTGAACTTCCTCTCTGTGTTTTCCTGCTCGGTATTTATACAGAAAAATCACATGATGTGTTGAACTTCTTCCTCTTTTGAAAACGAAAGCAGCACCTTGCTGATGTCGGTAATCGAGAGCAGACTCAGATGTGCGTGCGCTTGTGCGCGCGCGAGGGCACCGCTTATTGTTTTATCATAAACAACTCAAAAGCATGTATTAAATATGTACATTTAGGACACGTACAAACATATTTGTATAGGCTACTATTATTTAGCTACATATAGGCTATGTTAAAAAATCCCTTCTAAAGGAACATGTGTGAAAATCCTCTTAATAAAAAAGGATAGGGCCTATTCTATAATAAAACTATACCTTATCCTGAGATTTAAATAGTTAAGCTCTTTTTTTTGGCATTTCTTATGGTGAAGAAGTGGAGTGAACATTTTGGTGGAGAAGAAAAGGTCAAGGCTACAGGGAGCACTGGAAAGATTTTGGACCATCCATGATCCATCCAAAAGAAGGTTTTGTTTTGCTGTTGTTGTTTTGAGCCAAAGGGATGTCAAGTTTACATATTTGACCTGTGAGGAGTTCTGGATGAAAGGTCAATAGGTCACAATGTTTCTAGGAGATCTCCAGCTGGATGGAGACACAGAGGTTCTGTGAAATGGTTTGAACATAGGTGTTTGTTTGGCATCACAAACACATGCAGTAATGCTGTGTGACGCCATGTAAATAAACTAACGTTTGAAAATAACGATCAAAAAGCTGATTTTACTGATTTTCCACAAGAATGAAATGACTGTGACAAAATAAAACAAAATAAACATATCATCAACCTATAATTAAATAAAAATAAAATGCAAACCTGAGCAAGGATAAAATGTTTGCGCTGGATTTTTGTCTTTAAAACTAAGCAGAGCCAGAGAAGTTTAACTGTAACACTTATGTAAACTTAATTCAGCATCAACAGAAGCTCATTTACTTCTTGACCATAAAAAAAAGCTTAATTAGGAATCACATTTTCTGCATTTTCTTTTACTCATTTCTAAAATTGTGAATTAGTTTAACCATTTATTTCCACTTTGCATCCAGTGTTTCTTCTCAGTTAAACTTCCTGAACCATGATCTTTTTTCTAAATGAATGCTTAAGTTCAATCCAGTTTTTAGTACTCTTCTTGACCGAAAGCAAATATGCTGTATATCTTAACAATTTGAAACATTTTACACAACTACAGTTTAACTTTTTAACTTAGATGTGACTGCATTACCTGCTGACACAACTGCAGCTTTTTTCCACATATTTACTGAATGCTAGGTGACCTAAAATGTGTGCTTATTTATTAAAGTGTCTTTGTGTGTTCCCAGTCTGTTAAGATTTATTATTGTGGGTGATCAGCGTGTAACTGCATGCAGCAGGACTTGGGATCAAGAACACATTTGACAAATTAAAACATTGTGTTCAGCAAGTTGTAACATGAATCTGTACCTGTTGTCCACAGCCTGTTTCCATAACCTATATTTTACAGTAAAATTATGGCAGAGCTTGTTTAGGCTGGAGAAATTCTAATTAAACCCTCAATGTCCTTTTCAATTGCTCCCCAATAGAATAATCCAGCTTGTTTAATATTTACCTCATCCACATTTACATTTTTTTTGGTTTAAAATAAAATAAAATCTCCAGTTAATGTTTTTTCACTTTAAAATGAAACCTTTATTCAAATACAAAAGTTTACAGTTTAATCACAAGATGTGTAAAACAGCAAAACAAATGATCAAGGAAACAAACAAACAAAAAAAACCCCCAAAACAAGCATAATTATTAAGAAAGAGGTCATAAACAGGAAATAAAGTGCTCTCATTGTCCAGCAATGCTTTCCTGCATCTTTTAAATCAACATGTATTTAAAACTGGGGACTCCAACAATCACTGACTTCTTCACAAATACAAATAAAGGCTTTTCCTCTCTTTAGATTTGCAATTTTAACTTTGTGCGTAAAACTGTCTCATTGTTGCTTAGGTTAGCACCAGTAAATAAAACCTACAAGAGCTTTTAACTTCGGGTTTATGGAACAGATGAGTGACGAAATCTGCCGCTTTTGGAGATTAAGGGAAAGTGCTCCGCCTAATTCAAGATTATTAAACATCCAAATCAGGTATTTTATGTTTAGAATCCAGCTTTTCTCACTGGGGAGTTTCTTATAAGTAGAGCAGCCCAATTAAAATTTATTTTAGTTGTTTAAAATTGAGGAGAAAAGTGCCATTTTGCTCGAGTGGCTGCTGTCGGACTTCAATAAAACTCTGTAAACACGTTCAGGTGTATTTGTGTGTCGATAGTAGTCGCAAGGAAATCCCCTATGTCCCTCATCTTTTTCTGAGATTTGAGCTCATCGCTTCACATGATGGGGTAGCTGGCCAGGTTTGCAATGCCACAGAGGTTACCACGGTTACGGGCCATCAGGATGTAGCCTTTCTTGCCCCATTCCTCGCCCCAGCTGTCAGAAACAGAAATAAATGGAGACAGATGTTAGATGTTGAACATCGCCGGGAGACAAAAAGCTTTTCGGTTTCTCCGTTTGTCACGACCAAAGATAAACTGACAGACATCAAATCAAAAACAACAGCATTAAAGGACCATCGTTTCATTTTGGTGGCTTTAGAAGACACCTGATGCCACCATACAGGTGAGGAGCCTCACCTGTTTTTGACGATCCAGTACTTCTTTCCCTTGGGAGTGACACCATAGCCGACTGCCAGCACAGCATGATTGATGTCATCTTTGTTACAGTTGGGGTCGTAGTAAACACCTGAGCACAGATAGATGAAGCAAAGAATGCATGAACCAGACTACGTTCATGTTTACATTGAATAAAGTTTTTTCAACTCCATTATCTGATTTCTTTAATCTTTTGATTATTTCCTGTTCCTCTAAAGCTTTTATATTTCGAAATAAACTTTTTTGGTATTCTATTTATATTATCTGCTTTATAAACTTCTTCCTGTTTGTCTTTTTGCATCTAACACACTGATGGAAAAACCAGTGTGCACCAGTGGCCTCTCCCACCACCGAAACATTCCTACACATTGCTAAACACTTAGATCAGCTACAGCTGGCTTTTTATGCATATTTATGCAAATACATTTGATTTGATTTGGTAAAACTCAATTTAAATGTATCCTCACTCATGGAATAAAACAAATTAATGGTATATCTGAATGAACCAAGAAAAGCCACATGTAAATATATTAAATGCAAAAAGACTTAAATATGGTTCTGCTTGAAATGATTCACTTTCCAGAATTAAATGCAAAGACACATCAGATTTGGAAATTGTTTTGTTACTTTGAATGAGAACATTAAATATGTTTCTTGTGCAACTCAGAAGATAAGAATATCACAATTTGTATAAAAGTACAATGTCACATTTTCAATTCATGTTTGAAACAATATAAAAACAATGTGCTTTGCAGGTACGTGAGGTATGTAAGGTTGCACTTTTGCATCACACATCATAATTGTAGGATTTAGAGTCATCTCAGCTCCGTACTGACCACTTTTGTATAACTGGAAGCTGGACTGCATGGCGTCAATGCCCACCGACACTGGACCCACTTTGAAAAGCGCGACAGCCAGCGCATGCTCATCCCCCTGCGGGACTTCTTTAAAGCCTTTGCACTGAGCTGCCATCCCTGATGAATTGTATCGGCATGGCTGATCCTGCAGACAGGACAAAAAAAGAAGAGAAATAAAAAACATTAGTCTAATTTGAAAAAGAATATTTAAATAATGAGGAAAACTGCTAGTGCTGTCACAAATAGAGCTCTAAAAATCTACAAACAAGCTGGAAGAAGAAACATAACAGGTGTTTTAACACGGCAGAAGACTGGAAACCATTATTTTTGAGAGCAATCATTAGATGCTGTAAACAATAATTGAAAATGCTTCTGACAGCTTTTTGAGCGGCACCTTGTGACTGTCACATGCTCACCGCATGAATCACATTCCAAACTATAGAGAGCATCTCATTACTGTGCAGATGTTCTTCCTCATAAGAGCCTCAGTAAGAAACCTGATTAGCTACTCATCATCATATCTGCTGACTCACATCCAGTCCATGAGGTATTTGTTTTTCGGACTCTAAGAGGAAGTTTCTGACTGTGTTTAATGGAACATGTGAACCACACAATTACAGCATGACATCCTGATTTTCATGTCAGACACTTTGCTTTGTTTGGTTTCTGCACCTGCAACTACAAATGCTCATAAATGTTATTTTACTGTCTTTTAAAATGGAAATAATCAACATATCCAAAGGACAGGGCCTGAAGTTGATCAAGTTTAAATGTATAATCTTCATCTATTTTTTTTATGTTCATTTAATACAAGTGCAATTTTCTTAGTTTTATCCATTAATCTGATCTTATTCATCCATCTCACTAATATTAAACTGTTTATACCATTGTAACACTTAAACTTTGTGGAAAACATGCTCTTAAAGATCTTAGATTTAATAAAATTGTGATCTGACAGAATTTTAATTACATATTTTATTTTTTAGCTGCTTATAATTTGTGTTCATTGTATAATCCAACTAACTCTGTATCAAGCTGCGCCCACAGCAACACATCTACTGTTATTAGATGACTTGTCAGATATTCATTTCTGAAACATGCAAATAAGAACCAGTTTATTCAGTATTAGTCACTTATTTTTTGCACTGGTGTTTATGATGATCGTTCTGTTTAGATGAGTGAATCTGCTCATCCTGGGTCAAAGTTCTGCAAATGTTAGTAATTTCCCTGCTGCAACAGGGTTAAGCCAATGTTTGGTTTCAAAGAAGATCAGATCAGAAAAGCAGATAAGTATTAAATACATTAAACAAACAAAACCTTTCAGAATCTGCAAACACTTTACCACTTTCTCAGAAAATACATTCAACGACCTACAGAAAAGTCTCAGATTAAGCCATTTCTAAGTACTTAAAGCTAACTATGAAGCCTGCATGTGTGGTATTATGGGGTTTCTCACCTCTCCAACATACGGGTATGCCGCCTCAGAGTCAATGCCTCCGTTTTCCTGCACGTACTTGAAGGCATTGGTCATGTATCCACCGCCGCAGCCGTTGTTCTCTTTCACACAGTCTACCAAGTTCTGGGGACTGAGGTCAATGAGCTGACTAGTCTTCTTTGCCAACTGGCCCTCAAGGGCCCCGGCAGAACTAAATGCCCAACAGGACCCGCAGGAACCCTGTCAGGTTCAAATGAAAGAGAGAAGAGTGAAGGATGTGTTTTTTAGAGAATACTGACAAAACTTTGTGATTGTGGGAGGAAATACATTATAAAAGGGAGTTAATTAAATAAATTAATCCATGTTAATCAATGTTAAATAATGGTTTTCCAGTTCATTTTATCATTTACTGAATACACAATAAATAGAGTGAATTTAACATTTTTATTAAAACAATTTGATTAATCTAAATAAAAAAACTTTTAACAGATGACAAATATATAATTTTCTTGAAAGGAAATTATATTAAATACTAGTTTTTCTCAGTCATTTAGCAGAATACAGGACACAGAACACGTATGATTATCATTTTACTTCATGTATTCTTAGCTATCTTTTAGTAATTAATTCACAGCAACATGAAAAAAACCAAACAAAAACAAACCAAAAACACATAAAATCACTTCAACAAACTTGAAGTATCAACTCCGTGAACAAATCCTTGAATAATAAATCCACCCTCTGCAGGACATCTTTATAGCTAGTTTAAATATGTTGTATGTAATGACTCAAACAATGAAATGAATGAATCAAAATCAGTTTAATGAGGACAGACTACTCTGCAGTAATAGTAAATTTTGACTGAGGTGACCAAAATAAATTATATAAAAAATAAAAAACACAGAGTTTTATTAAAGCAAGTACTACATGTCCAAAAGCATTCTTCAAACAAGAAACCGTCCTCTGATGGGGAGAAAAGATAATTGTAATGGAAACCATGTAACTGGGAGGTATGCAATCTCCTGTCTGAACACTGGAGGTCAGACTGTGACCATTTAAAGACAACATTAAAAACAACTTGTTCTGCTTTTTGAGTTTGAACCCAGTTTGAACCCAGTTTGAACCCAGTCACCATTGAGAATTTGGGCATTTGGATAGTTTGTATTGTGCAGCCTTGATAAAGAAAAATGCAAAGTGCTTCTGCTGAGCAAAGCTTGTTACACCGGTTTATTTATGTATGTATGAAGCAACAGATGCATTTATTTAGGTATAAATCAGATTAGGAACAGATTTAGTTTATAACCATCACATTAAACTAAACGGATGCCCGTATCCTAGACTATTACATTTTTTAAAAGCACTCTCACCCCGATGCAGCGTCTCACAAAGAGCACTTTAACTGATGCTGCTCTGCGTTACATTGTAGCAATCACTAAGCTATCTGGTTACCATAATGTATCTGCAATAAAAACAGAGGTGAAATTCATCAACATAAAAGCTGCTTTGTATGATTTAACTGAAATTTTAGCATGCGGAGAAACATATGTTGCATAATTCATGAACAGGACAACAGGAAGTGAAATAAATAAATAAATCCTGTTACCCAGCAGCTTCAGATGAGTAACCTACAGCAGGTATGGCACTGTTCTTCACATTTAATGACATTTTATCACTTGGCTAACACTTGGTACAGGTTAAAAAGCTACTAAAATCCTAATTCATATGTGAAATCTGGCACAAAGCATATTTCAATTAAACATGTTCACGTGATCTGGGGAACAGCATTGCGTACAGAAACAAGGAAGCAACATCTGATTTGTCATCAGATGTGGACAATTGTAGATGTCAGGAAACCACAATGTAGAATCCTTATTAAACTGAGACTTCCGCATGTCTCAGCTGTGTCGATCTATTCTTGCATTTGTGATTAAAGCAGCGTTGTTTTGTTTTTCAATGGTTTCTGCTGTAATAACTAATTAAAAAGTCCTCCTTAGGAGGCAAGTTTGATAGAGTTTGGTGGAATCAGAAGGGAGAAATGTCCAATCTGTCCCTAGTGCCATCACAGATGATGGTAAAAATCTTGAATCTACATAATTGTCACTGTGAAATATGCTGAAGCCTTTAGAAAGAGTGGCTTTCGTGTTACATTATAATCAGACTGAGTGATCGAGCTGTAAATGAAAGAAATTCAGTTCCAAGAAGACAAAGTGTTGGCAGAGGCACGTTGACCTTTTGTAAGTTTAATCTGAATCTGTTGTGGGGAAAGGGAATGGCAGCTGCTTTGGTTAAGAGACTTGAAATGAAGGATTTGCTTTGACGGATTATGTGAAAAGCATAAATGAGGTGGCCGAGAAAGGCCAGCAACTGTCACGTTACAAAAGAAGCAAGAAAATATTTTCTCAAGAGACGTGGATACTTAAAAAACAGCTAGAGTCTCAGGTTGTGGGGAAAAATGCCATTTAGGCAACAGCTCACAAGTTTTTTTTTTATTTATATGAAAGAAGGGTACAACATGCCAAATAATATTTTTCATTTGCAAAATCAGTGTTTGTGTAGAGAAGTCTGCGAGTGGAAGGTGATGTTATTAATCCGTAATGCTGTTTTTGGTAGCATCAGCAGATACAGCATGGCCTCAGGATTTATCTTCTATCTTACAGTAGTTCAGGCTTTTGTTGCTCTTATTTTGACTTTTTAGACTTGTTACAGCCATCAAATATGTATAAGCTAATATTTTTTTATAGAAAGTAAAATGTTGTTACTAAAATAACCTTTTTTTTTTTTTTTTGTCTTCTTTGAATTTTATTTTATAACAGATTTTTTGCTATTTAGCTGTAAATGTCCAGTATCAAGTAAACATTAAAGACATTGATAATATACTTGTTATATACTTGCTCTTCTGACCTGGTTCTTCACAGGGGTTACCATGCCCTTCTTACGGTAGTCAAGAGATTTGGGAAGTCTGGAAACTTTGTCATCAAACGCCATTGTGGAGTTGCGTTCGGGGTTTGTCGGGACAATCAGGCCAGTCATTCTTGCACTCACTTCTTCAGACGTCTGCATAAAAACAGAGACTGTTGAAATTCTTCACCATAATTTGAGCTTTCAATGCAAACAACTCTGGTTAACATAATACAGGTGTGTCACAGCAGATGAGGTGTAAAAAGTAAAAGTCAGATAATATCTCATTTCTAATCTCCCAGATGGAGTTATCCCCAAGGGATCCATAAAGTTAAATCTAAGTCTAATGTAGATGGGATTTATTCTTAGATTTATAACAAGAATAAGTAAAATAAGTTATAGAAAAAAGAAGACAGGATTTAGGATGACAAAAATAAAAGTAAACTGATGACTAAAAGGATTTAATTCAAAATAAAATCTTAGTTTTCAGATGAAACAATGTCAAAATATAAACCCAAAAAAAAGATGGAGTCATAAAACTGTAAAATTTAAATTTAGGTGTAGAAAGAAAAAGATAACCAAAAGAGCAGCAAGAGGGTTGAAAAAGGTGATTTCCATATTTTTCTTCTTTTACATTGAACACCACATTACAACTAAAATATTTAATAATCTCCATTTGAAAGCATATTTTAGTCAATGTAAAATTATGCATTTTTTATACACTCGCTTAATAATTTAGCTGAAAGGAAAAGAAATCTTACATTTCTGCCTGTTTCTATATGTATTGTTTCTGTAACATTTACAATTTAAAGAAGGATCAAAGAAATCACTTATCAAATTGCTCTGAAAGTTAAAATATTAGGTTAAAATAAGGTTTGAATATTTAGAGACCATTTACACGAATTGAAATAGACTTCTGTATATGCAGCTATGATATAACTTGTATGTGTGTACAGTAGAATATGTTGTTTTTGAGCTGGTTGGGTTTATAGGAGAGGCAAAGAGGATTATAGGGATTACAATATATATGTTTATTTATTATTAAAATGCTGTAAAAGATTTTAAAAGCATCTCCATTCAGTCTTTACTGAATTCCACAATGTTCCCAAAACAACTCTAAAATTTATAATGAAGCCTAAATAAAAAGTGTCTTAAAATAATTACGTAAGAAATGGAATTGCAGACTAAATTTCCTCCCACATAATCCGACATAAAAAAGAATTAGCTATTAATGTAAAATACATGCACTGCCTCCATAAATGAGCAGCAACTCTGATATGCTGAATTAATAAAAACCTGCATTCCAGTTAGATTTGATTCAGTGTTGCAGCTTCTTCATGCAAGAACCACCATCACTTAAGCAAGGATATGAGACCAACATCAAATGATTTAACGACCCTAAACATATCACCTCACTGCTGTAAAATGCATGAAGGATTAAAGTAAAGTAAAAACATAAAAAATTACAATAAACTACAACTAATAAAAGCTGAACATGTTAAAAAATTAACCAATATCTGACATTTAGAAGCTGTTTCAAGTCAGTTTTGTTGCCGACTGATTTAACCTTATAGAGGACACAAATGTCTCTTTACCTTCTGAAATTCAAGAATGAAAATATTCCTGGATTTTTGTTGAGTCAGTTATGGAACTGGTGTGACATAATTTAATTCAGTTAAAAAAAAATGATATGAGATCACAGGTGTGACATTGACCAGTGCCGTTTGACTCACCATGTCTCCGAAGTGATTCATTCCCAGTGTGTAAGTGTGCATGCCCAGCTCTGCCTCCTTGTTGTGAGCATCAATATAACGCATGTTCTTCTCCCAGATGGCTCTGCGTATTGCCTCCTCATCCTGAAAGAAAGAGGATTGTTCAAGTCTTGACATCAGTTCTCAAGCAAAAACAGGACTCATCCTTCACAGGTGCAGAGAGAAAACAAAAAAAAATATGTCCTTAATTCTAACTGTCACACTTTTCTTGTATTAAAATAGGTTAATGATGAATTTAATGAAAAAAAAGAAATGCAAAACTGTGGCAAGTCAAATACTTTAATGAGTTTGTGACAAGTGTAACCATAATTTAGTTCATAATCCCTTCTTTGCAAAATAACAAACATAAAAAAATAGTTAAATGTAAGATACTGAACCAAATAAGGAAAGGTTCAGTCATACTGATAAGTGATACAGACAGATTTGCTTTCCTTTTACACTTTCCTTGCTTGAATAGTCTCATAATGGACATGAAAAGCTTGCAGCTGCAGGCACTGAAGCTATTTCATACCTTGTGACTGTAGCATAAAGCCCACATGAAAGGCTGTTTCAGAAATAATGTGCTGAAATAACACTGACCCACATGCTGCTTGCATTCTCTTCCTTACTAAAAGCAGAAACAAAGGCCTACTTCTATTCTACTGTCATTTCACACACACTTTTCTCCAAAGCGATGTACATCACAGAATAAAAACAGCACAAGCAAGAAATCAAACAGGGGACAGCATAGGTAAGAGCCAGACTGCTGCAGGTTGGACACAGGTGTAGTCCTGCAGTGCTCGAGGCAGCATTTTAAACATATAAATATTTCCCAATATCATCAGTGCTGAGTTGTGGAAAAGAGCTGGATAGATCCTTATAAGTCAAATGGAAGAGTTATAAGTGCTGAAATGCACTTTGAACAGCTGAGTCTTTAGCTTGGTCGTAAACACAAATAAGGACTCTGCAGACCGGATAGTTTGGCAGTTCGTTCCACTACGGAGGAACAGCAGCGGAGAAGAGTCTGGCTAGTGATTTAGTCCCATGTAATGGTGGTAGCATAAGGCGTCTTTTATCTATCCTTCATCTATGCAGAGGTATCAGTAAGACATGCTGATGTTCTTGTTGAGACGGTTGTATCATCAGATGGGAAAGAGAGGAATAGATGAGTGTCATCAGCATAGTAGTGGTGGGAGAAGTTATGAGAGCGTACTACTGCACCAAGTGAAATGGTTTAGAGTGAAAAAGAAAAAGGCCGAGCACAGATCCCTGAGGCGCCCCTGTTTTCAACACATGAGAACAAGACACTTCCCTTTGCCAGCATACTCAAAGAAACTGAGGATCAGTCGGCTCTAACCTCTTTATGTTCAACGGCCATTTTATTTTACCTACAGGCCAATGAGCTTAATTAGCTGCTAAAAATGAAAATGTCTGCATGAATACATGACAGATGTTACTCCCCGTAAATCAGGTGAATTTTCATAATTTTTAATAAGAAAAAAAGCTTGATTGCATTATATCTACATTTCATTAATTAGGTCAGCAAAATAAGAACAAATTCACACAACTAATGGTGCAGGAACAGCGTACAAATATGTTTTTAATATTTATACTCATCGAACCACTGCCAAATTCATGCTAATCAACTTTTTTCTCTATTCTACATGTTAAAAAACTTAAAGTCTCCACAATGTAACCCCTGAGTTGGAAATGCCATATAT
>JBAMIG010000006.1:4476628-4506813 GCA_037177335.1 Kiunga ballochi
CCACACCTGTAGCTACTACAAAGTAAACGTGTTTTTTTGTGTATCAGACTCCACTTTAATCAGAATACAAAAACATGCTTTATAGGTTTTAACAGACTATAAATGCTACAGCAGAAATCTAATGTTAATGAGGTAAAATATCTTCTGCATTTAGCTAAAGTTGCCTTTGTTAAGCATACACAGACAGCAAAAAAAGAATCTGATCTAAAACTGTCCGGATGTGTGATGTATTGATTTGCACTTCAATGCAGCAAATCTGTTGTGCATTTAAGGATAATCAGAAGAGGATAATAGAAGTTGGGATTTAGGGACAGAAAGGTTCAAGGACTCCATGTAGGCTACAGCTGTCCACTTTGCAAGTGGTCCTCCTGTCTAAAAGACATTTGTGGCAGACTGTCTTTTAGCAGGATAAAAAACAGAATCTTTTTTTGTAGGAGAGGGCAATAACTATTCACAACATGTCACAAATAATAATCTTTACTCAAAGCAGAATTCTATTTTTTTTATCTCTAAAACATCTGTTTCAAAAAGCCACGTGAGTTTGTGTATAAACTCACAGTATCAGTCAGCTTTGACCTCAGTCCCAGCCTTAATACTGGGATCAGCCAAAGATGGATCCATCTGGGGAAGGTGTGTAAGAGCCTAGAAACAATGCGCCATCACATCCACCCCACACATTTTAGTCTACACAGCTGTGAGATTAGGTTTAACACTTTAAAAAATGTGCTACAAAAAATAAATCTCTCAATGTTTCACATGAGATGTAAGCCACGGGATGTTTTTGTCTTTTCATCTGAGTCTTAAGTCCTTTTGGGAGATTGCACATGAAAACATCTATCCAGGGCAGAATCTGTACGGCACAGCACTTTCAAAACTGCTGTGCACACAACTGATATTAAGGCCACATAGTCATTTGAAGTGTGCTTATATGAATAGAAAGATCAGATGTTCCGTGGAATTGGACAAATGTAGTCAGGGCATGCATAAAGAAGTGAATGGTGCTGGCCCAGGGCTTGTGTCAGCAGCAGCCTTGTGTTGTTCAAGCATGAAAAAAGCATCTTTACATTACAGAGTTTCTTTCATGCAACATGGTTTTCTTTCATATTTTTTTCTTTTTGCAAGACATGCATGTCCTTCACAGTTTTATTCTTTTCATTTATTCATCTGTGAGCAAATAAAGCCATCCTGCATAAAAAAGGAAAAGATAAAGCCCCTTGAAATGATGTTTTTAAAGTGCACAAGAAAAGACATCAAGGACAACGTCTTATTAGCTCTCCCACCTCTTATAGGGAGCAAAAGGCAACTGCTTACCTGAGCTGTTCTGTGGAGTATGTCCCACATGGGAGGTGAGGGATTTTTAAGGTGATGGAGATGAAAATGAGAAAGGCTATGTGTCAGCATTGGCACTTTCATCGTGCTTGTGCATTTTTAAAACCAGTTTTTGATTTAGTTTGATGGATGGATTATCTGTCAGTCAGCAAGCATGTGCACGTGACGTCTTGGTCCTTTATCATTTGCCATAACGCTAAACAGGATCAATTTCTACTGGCACATAGTATCAAAGATTTCCCCTGTTTAATACTCCACAAATAGATAAAATAAACATGAGACTGACAACAAAGGGGTTTAGTTTTGTGTGAACAAAGTGGTTTTGAGAAACTGAATGGTTTCCAAACATCTCATAAATGATTAGATATAATGGGACTATTGGACAAGGTGTGTGAAGTTATAGAAAAATGGCAGAGAGAGAACTTGCTTTTAGACCTCTTTTCTGTTGTTAGGCCACCAACCACCAGTTTTTGTGCACACAAACGAGAGCAATTTCACAAATGTCTCCAAGGACAGCTGCACAAAAGTATGCCCTCATTTTTACAATTCATCGCATGAAGACTGCAAAGCCGCACAAAAAGACGGCCTCTGAAAAGATAAAGAGGTCAGAAGGGTGTCATAATGCAGTCAGCAGACGGGTGGGGGCTTGACCTCGGGGCTTTTGCTCCACCTTCATGCAGACATTGTATTCTGTGTTTGTGGTTTACATTTTCAAGATTGAACGTCACAAAAAATGAACTAGTTTTTTTTTTTTTCCTAGCTCATAGACTCCCTGGCTGCATACCCAGATTTCCCCTCTTCATCCCAGCCTAATGGATTTCTTTTTGAAACATTGCTTCCTGTCCGGTGGGTGGGGGCCTTTTCAGTATGAAGCTATTAAGAAGCAGGTTCCTTTGAAAAAGTGGGCATTAAGGTAATCAAAAGTAAATCGCAGTAGTGTTAAAGTTTAGAAAATGATGAGAAGTATATTTCTTTCATGTCTCACCAAAAACTCAAACTACCCATCAGGTTCTTATGATGTAATATTTTTCCACTTTCATGATGCTGTAACATTGGCCAAGTGTTAAAATGAACACAACAATCAATCAATATGTTATTTATATCTGCAAATCTTCTACAGCTGATCATTCTTGATCAAGAAAGGATGATGAATACAGATATTGCATAACAATTCAGTTCCTATTTCAGCTCAGTTCAACCCCTTTTTTAAAAAATGGCAGAAGTTGTTATAATGCCTCAGTTAAGTATTAAAATGTAATGGAAATACACATGAAAGTGAGAAAGTGATATAAGAATTAGTGTATATGCCTGCATAATTATTAAATTGTATCTGTAATTTTGCAAATGTAGCTTTGAGTTAGTCAAAACACTGAAATGGGAGATGCATGAAGTGAATAACAAAGAATTTTAATCTAATTTCTTTCACCACACAACATATATATTTGACCTTTTCAACTTGTTTGAATGTCTACAACTCAAAGCACTTTGAAAAGTTCCACCGAGGGCATTAAACAATCCCTTTTTGCATTTAAAATAACATTTTCAAGGAAAAGAAACTAATATAAAAATATTTTCCATGTAGAAAAATTGAATTGTCTAAAAGGAACTTAAACATAAAGAAACATAAAGAAAACAATGGCAGTCAGTGATGCATCTAAAACCAGTAAACAATGTGACAGAGTAACTACACAACAGCAATGATCCAGAAAGACTCACAATTAGTATGTTTCACAGCAAATATCCCCCACTTTTACATGCTGCCTGATAATTGTCATTTTATAAAAGTAATCTAAATAGTGGCTTTTGTCAGCATTACATTCCCACCAAGACTGTTAGGAAGTAAAATCTGTTCTCTTTTACTGTTTCATCCTTTAAATGACTAATAATTGTAGTTCAGATTAAAAAACATGTATGTGTCCACATGTACAGCACAGCACTGTTAAAATCTATGAATCTATAAAATCTAGGGGCATCGCACTCCTCAGCCTCCTGGGAAGTCTATTCAGGGGTCCTGGAGAGATTGGGTCTGTTAGTCAAACAGACTGAGTAGAAGCAGCGTGGGTTTTTTGGCTTGGTTTGCATTGTGGTTGGAGTCCGCCAAGACTGCCTCTTTTATTACCGATTCTGTTTTATAACTTTTATGGGCAGAATTTTTGGTGCAGCTGAGGTGTTCAGGGGATCCAGTTTGGTGGCCTCAGGATCAGCTTATGGTTTTTGCACATGATGTGGTTCTGTTGGCTTCATCTGGACGGCATCTTCAGCTCTCACTCAAACGATTCGCTCATTCGGATGAGAATCAACATCTCCACATCTGAGACCATGGCCTTCAGCCGGAAAAAGGTGGGGAGTCCTCTAAGGGTGGGGGATACGGCCCTGCGGAGGAGGAGGAGTTCGAGTATCTCAGAGTCTTGTTTTATGAGTGAGAGAAGGAATCAACAGGAAGTTTGGTGCATTGTTTGCAGTAATGGATTCAGCGCTGGAAGGCAAAGCTCTCAGTTTACCGGTCACTCTACCTTACTACCTCATAACTAACTGTGGGTAGTGACAGAAAGAATGAAATTGCAAATACAGGGGCTGGACTGAGTTTCCTCTGTGGATTGTTTGATGTCTTCTCTAGAGATAGTGTGAGAAGCTTGGCCATTTGGGAGGAGCTCAGAGCATAACCAGTGCTCCCCCACATCAGAGAAGCCAGATGAGGTGGCTTGGACATCTAGTTAGGAATCCTCCTGGATGCTTCTGTAGTGAGGTGGTCCGGGCATGTCACTGCATGGGAGACCCAGGACACGCTGGAAAGATTATTTCTCTTGGCTGGCATGGGAACGCCATGGAATCCCCCCTCAATTAGCTGGCAAATGCTTCCAGGCTGCTTCCACCGTGACTCGACTCCAGATAAGGAGAAGAAAATGGATGGATGTGTTAATTCTTGTTTTCTGTCCGTAGTAATGATCAAGTTTTGCTGAGTATCAATGAACCTTTATATTCATGTCTTGCATGTGCAAAGGGGTACAGAGATGCTGGTTTGGTATGTCTGCTTTTCTAGGGAGGCAAATTCTTTTTTATAGCACAATTCAATGACAGGGTGATTGAAAGAGCTTCAGAGATTTGAAAGATCATGAAGCATAATTTAAAAAGAAAAAAATACACAGAAAAAAAGGTGCATTGAATATAATCTGTATTTAAAAACATGATCAAGTTTAAACATTCAAGAGGGGATTTGCTGCGGCTCTTCCTGTCTCAACTTTAATGTGAGCAGATGGAAGATGAGGGAAGACTGCCTCCTATTATGCCCTTAGCTGCAGAAATTTGCCAATTGAAAGTCTGCAGCATGTATGTCCAGTATTTGGATGCATGGTATGATTGTTTCCAGGTAACTTTGCATACATTTCCTCTGGTTGCATCTCATAAATACTGAAACAAGAACAGGGAGATCACATAACGGTGTGTTTCCACTAAATACAAGCTCCTGCAAATGGCTCCATCAGTTAAGGAATCCAAATCAAACTGAACATTATTTGTTTGTGAAGATTTTGTGGAAATAACAGCAGCAAGCAAAAAAAAACTAATGAATAAATGCATCTTTTGACACGTGAGCAGCAGTAGCTGTACCACTGCAGGGATTTAATAACCCAGAGCCATTGTGGTCAAAGTAGCTTCTGTTTCAAAGTTGGGTCAAATCTTTCAGTGTTAAGTCACAAGATGCCTTAATCCAAGCATCTTTGTGCATGAAGTACACCTTCAGGATTCAACATACGACGACCACTACTGTGCCATTAAAGCTCTGGCTCAACCAGGTGGTCCTGTCAGATTAGCATGCACGCTGCCAGAGGAAAACCTGGAAGATTATTGAGATGATTGCTTTCCTGTGTGTGTGTGTGTGTGTGTGTGTGTGTGTGTGTCACAAATGAATCACACAGTACTTTTGCCTCCTTTTTTTGTCTTTATTTACATTTTCTTACATTATTTAGATTTAAACTATGTATTTGCAGAGCTATAATTTAACACGGTTACTCTCCAGTCTGAGATTTTCTTAGTTATTGTGTAACGTTGCCAGATTGCCAAAAAAAAAGAGAAAATCTTCTTTTTTTGCTAGTTTTTTTTCTTCCTATGGCTTGTTAAGTCCTGTTACTGTTACTTCTTCACCTCTTTATTTGTTTATTCCTTCTTTGCCACTTTGTGATGCTTCTTTTTCACCTCATGGCTTTCCAATTCTCTGATCTGAAACTCAAACCTTCCTCAAAAACCTATCAAGTATCTTTACATTTGTTTCTTTTGCAACAATACGTACAACTCTGTAAAAGTCTTTTTACTGAAATGCAGCCTCATGTATTATTTGTATTTGTAGGTTATACACTCAGTTTGTTGTTGCAGGTTTTAAGAACAACCAGTTGCAGGTGATGCTCATAGTCAGTAAGTACAGGAAAAAGTCTTTGTTTTAAAAACAGGATAGTACAAATAACCTGCTCCAGGTTAAAAACTCTCTGTCTTACATCAGTTTGCTCGTTTTAAACGCGTGACCTCCCCTCATCTCTCTGTTGTACACGAACGGATCATTTCTTTTAGTTGAGACGACCTAATTTGTCACATCACATAGGCACTGCTCTGAGACTAATTCCCTTCCCTCATTTATTCCTGCTATTATTAATATTGCAGACGGTGCACTTTGCATGATGTTAGTCTGAACTCCCTTCTTGTCAGAATGAGGAATTACAGCATTACAACATAGTTCTTCATCAAAGCAGTGTCTAAAGCACTAATTCCCACCATACGTTAAAATAAATTAACCATATTTTTTTACTGTTTTCTATTTTTCTACTTTTTTTACTGTCATGTTTACTTTTTGTATACGAACAAAATACATCAGAATGAATAATATTTAGACTAAACACATTAGCAATTTGGTTTATTCGGTCTCTCAGCCACACTGACACTTTTTTAGTTCTGTATTCAACATTTCTCTGGACATTTTGATATTTCTAGTTATTCAGTTTCCTCACAGGTTTTTAGAAGAAAATCCAACTACAAGTGGCTTATTTTACATCCACGCCATTGTTTAAATATTCGGCATGCACAAAGATTATATAACATAGGCATGAATTATATAAAGATTATATCGAACCACTAATAGGATTATGTGATAACAACAGATGCCCAATTTTATTTATTCTATATAATTTATTAATTAACTTGAGCTGTTACATAAAACTGTAGAAATCTAGATACAATTATAATTATTGTTATTATTTTTATTATTATTATTTACCCATGATATGCAATGCATTTATAAAGCTGAATAAAGTTTGCACTGTGTAGAAAGCTGGAGACGTGTAAACAAAGTCAGTTTTTCACATGACTGTTTATATATTTGACAAATCAAAATGAGCTCTGATTGGTTTAGATAATTAACCCCAACAAAGAAGCCAAAAACAGTTTGAGACAATTCTGAATATTTCTTGCTCCTAATGAGAATTGAACAATAACAAGGCAAAAAGCATCATTTATTCCTGCATTCTTGAATTTAACAGTTGTTATAGGAGAAAGGAGAAATGTTACGGTTGTCCAAAAGTGCTTCATGTCAGGCTCTTTGTTTATAGTTTTGGGGGAAATTAACAATGGGCAATGGTAAAATACTTTCAGATAAATATTTTTAAGGCCTAAATATGAACAAAGTATTAAAAAAAAACCTATCAATAAATAGAAATTGAAGAGAAAACAAACATTATTTGACACAAAAATTGGAAACAAATGTCATACTGGCAATAGTATTAGAACTAACCCCATCATTTCTACCTCTTACAGCTGACTATGGCTAATACAGACTAAGCAGACAGACAGACACTGCTGAACACAGTTAGGTTAACTATCCTGACCTTGTTGCTGTTACCACCACAAATTCAATTTTACATTGTGTTATAGTTTTGAAGAACTTCCAAGTGTGACTGACAGTTATGAGCATTTTTAGAATTTGCAACTTGGAAATAAGCATAAAGTTCAATATGTCCATTATACTGTGGCCCTATATGGAGCATCAGTCTGCAACACAAAACGCATGCAGCTTACCGATGAGGCAACTGTATAATTTAATTAAACATTACAACTTAAAATTTTATTTCATCTTGACATTAATCCTGATGTCTGTTTTGGTCACAAACATGCAGCTTAGTCTTAGTTAAAGTAATTTATTTAGTCATGGAGGCAAGATTAAAAACAAAAATAAGTGTTTTATTAAACCTGATTTAAGGAGTGTTTCATGTTTCCCCTTTTTAATTAGTGTGAAACTGCATTAAAATTCTCCACTATAATGTATAAACATGAACCCTTTTATTATATAGTTTTCTTATCATATATTTTGGTTAAAGTTCAGTTTAATGATGAAAATTGCATAAAGTAGCGAGAAAGGGCGATACTTTGATATACACATGCACCACGGTGTCACCAGTGACCCTCATGGTAGTGAAAGAGTTAAACTACACTTTCATACTTTTGGAAAAGTGTACATTTTTATATTTTTCTTTCCCTTTTGTTGTTACACAGATGCAGCTTTGGCTTGATTTTGTTTACAAGCTGTTTCCAGGACAAACCCAAAGGGGAAAGACCGAGACAGTTTTGTTTTCCTGCCGTGTACCCGACAGCTGTTCTGCCTGCAAACCTTTTAATATTACTGCTTGCATGCAGGGGGTCTCAGGGGCCATCATGCAGCAGGTGCCAGAAGCCTGAAAGGGGGAAAAAGAACTTACAGAGACACACTTTTAACAACTCAACCACACACACACACAAATAACACACAAAGTGCAAAGAAGCAAGCTCGTGCTCTGTGATCCCTGCTCTGTTGTTTTGTTCTAGCTACTTTAATTGGAGATTTGAGTCAAGCTCTTGTCTTTCTCACTATGATGTGCTAAAAATAGTGTTTTGACAAGTGTCAGAAAACCCAGTCGGGCTGCGTTCTCTGTCAGGACATGAGCTGCTTGACACAAGGAGTCATGCTTAGGCCATAAAGAGTCAGAAAGAAACAAACCGTTTCTTCGGGTCCATGTAGGGTCACATTTCAGTTCCATACATATTTTGCAGTGGTAATGTTTGCCTGCAGACTTTGTCTGAGTAACTGCATGCTCTCTGTCAGTTTTTCTCATTTGGTTAGTCGCTAAGTAACGGATAATCCAGTACTCAGGAATGGCATATAAGGAGCAACTTAAAAGGGACCATGCTCTCAGAGTATTTCCCCCTCAAGGCTAATGAGGTCACATTGCAGGCAAAAAGAAGAGTGTGAATTAATGGAGGATTCCTGCCTCTTATGTGCTTCTGGCAATGTTACAGCAAGATAATGACACAAAATGTTGCAGCATGTTATTAAATGTGATCCGGGAGAATAGAAGTCAAGTTTACAAGCAACAAGATTGTTTTATTTGGACTAATTTGCTAAAATAAAGATTTTTATACATTAATAAAAAGCAAACACAATACATAATGAAATAAAATTAAGTAAATAAAATTGGTGAATCATAAGAATTAAGGATGCAAAGAGAAACTTTATTAGTATGAGGAAATACTTACCCTAAGGCTGTGTTTATTCAATCATTAAAGTCCTAATTTAAACATATGGTACGAGCCAGAAACTGATGTAAGGGTCTGAACTGAGAGAATGGATGAGCTTTGTCTGATAATGCAGGACAGTCAGAACAGAACGGGCGCCATCGAGAAAGTTGAATAATACTACATGATTATGCGACAGTGTGAGTTTTGATGCTGAGTTTTGGCATTGTGAGCATTTATTAGGTAAGAGCTGGCACTGCTTAAGTTTGGGAGAGGAGGCGCATCCAAAACGGTCTTAACAGGAACATCAATGATTGGACGATCAGGCTTTGTCGTGGATACAGGAAAGGTGAATCTGAGAGAATGTCAGTCAAAATGATTCTGGCTGATCAAACAGCCTTATTATCATTATGCCGAATTAAACAGAAGTCTAGGAAATGGCTGCAGAATATGAAGGAAGTGGGAGCAGAATTTAGACGTTTTGGTATTTTGTCTTGTAAAAAAACTAAAGTTATCTAAAAAGAGCTGATGCCATAACATCAAACGATCTGAGATTTGTCAGAACATTTTAAATAATAAAATATGATAGAGAAACGTAGTAAAGCTCTCTAAGTGACTGCAATCAGTCCAAACATCAGTAATGGAAACAACAAGTGGTTTGCCTGTCAGAAAATAGTTGTAAAATTAACACCGTAACATAAAACTCGTGACCAGACTCGACACAAGGCGACACATAGATTGTAAAATTACAGATGCATTTATTTCCCTGCTTTTAATTTGATGGACGGGGGTCAGTCCTGGCAGTGACTCTGGCCCTGTGACCTTTGAGTAGACTATAGCTTTGTGATATGCACAGAGACCGAGAGGAGGATTTATCCTAATCGCTGATTGGCTGAAAAGGCTCAGCAACTGACTGCCTGCCAGCTTGACATATAACACACCTGCCACGCTCTGTCTCTCACAAGTTTGCTCCAGGGAAGGGTTGGGTCATCACATTTAAATAGTGAACCCTTACCCACGCTTTCCACACGTACTAAAGAAATGACACTACAACAAAAAGTCCATCTTTTTGTTTGTTTTCCTTTTTTAACTTATATCTAATGAGTTGAGATGAAAATTGGGCAACAATAAGCAACAAGATGATCATAAAACAGTTAAATGTGTAAATACAGACGAGCATGTTTCCTCAATTAGAGATAAGTTTAATTTCATCATGCTAAAAGAGAAAAAAAATAATGTAGATTTTATTGCTGAAAAGAGTATTCCCCCCACTTTGGTTACTGGTGATAAAGAATGAATAAAAAACAGCCTTAATTGGCTGAACTCAAACATTTTCTGACAGGATTGTATCAGAAACCTTCTGGTGTGTCTGCTGTTTGATCCATCACCCTCACACAAGTCTTGAGAATATAAAAGCACAAGTGTTGGCTTGTGAGTCTGCGCTCCCACCCAGCCAGTATAAAAGCTGTTTGCATAAAGACCAAAGAGGAGACAAAGCGTGTGCAGCTCTGGGACTGTTGGGAACTCTGCCACTCAGACGACAGGCTGCAGTGAGGGCTGGACCACTCTCTGATGGCTGCAGCTGCTGCAGGTAGACTCAGATTGTCATGTAGTTTTCTGTAATGTTAAGATGGAATTATTTAATGGAAATGTTATCTTCCTTTGTGATGACAGGAAATCACTGCTGCAAGGAGGCAGCTAAATCTGTCATGTAAAGAATTGTTTGGCTTCTTGAAGCTCTATTGCTTGTACTGGAACAGGTCTCTAGGTGTTGGAGAGGAAATATGTTATTCATTCAGATCCTTTATGGGCATTTTTTAAATTAACAGGCTAGGCCAATAGCTAAATGATGTAATTGTTTCGTGCTTGAGCATATATAACTTAAAGACTTGCTCCTTTTTTGTTGTTTGAAAACTGACATGATAAGCAATTTAACAACAAACTTATGTTTATGAGTAGTATTGGAACAGCCAAGCTGTCATAATGTGCACTTCTCCTTTTGGTGGTTTGGATATCCAATGACAGATTTATAAAATACGGGGACAGAAATTAATTATAGGGCATGGTCATTATGGTGTTTAGAAATTGTGTCATCATGCCTTGCTTTACTGGGGTTGGTTGCTTCAGTGTGACGCCAACTTCCATTATACTGATTAGACAAAGAGAAAACTGGAACAATTCGAAAAGGTTTGTCTGCTTTTCTACGTTGGTATCAATGTCACTTTTGTCACCTGAAAATAAATAATTTATCATTTAAGGGAAGACAAGCTTCTCAGAAATTTATATTCGCGTTAGTTTTTAATCCACCTGTTTGTTCCACTTTCTGTTTGTCGGATATTGATGAGATGGATGGGGTTTACACGCCTTACGTCTAATCTGAGAGAAGCAGTTTGACTGAGCACTATGTGGTGGTAGATAAAGATTCCTAAAGAAAGATTTTTGCTTCTGCTGTTGTCAATAATCTGTGTTGACTTTGATTGTATAGTTACTATTGGGAATTTTGTAGGAATGAAAGAATTATCTTGAAATTTTAGTCTATTTGCATGTGAAAACAATAAATGCACATGCAAATGCATCTAGTCATCTCTGAAGGTCCAAATATTTCCAAGGTTGTAGCGATAGAGCTCGCTCTGTCTGAACTTCCCTGTCTTTTCTTTACAGTACAGTAAGAAGCTGAGGTAATAAAATAAGGTAATTGGTTAAAAAACCCAAAAAGTTTACACAAGTTTGCTTTCCTCTTTGTCTCTGGCCTTCAGTTGATGAGCTTGTGGATAGTTTTTATGATAAATTACAAGTATTATTGATGTAAAAGCTCTCACCAAGATGAAATGAACACAACCAAAAAGAGCTTTATGGAAACATTTTGTGCTTGTAAAAGCTGAAAAACAAGAATATCAATAAGCTGAATGCAGGAAAGTTGCAGGTTTTCTATTAGATCTTTAAAGATATATCGAGGATTTATAATCCAGAACTGAGAAATAATCATTTTTTTCCCATCATTGCTAGGAAAAGCTATAATGATCATGCCTCATAGTTACTGTTGACAGGCTGGTTCCAACCCCAGAACTTCTACCCAACTGGTCCAGTTATGAGTTTGCTTCTTTCTTTACTGACACACAGAAAATCAAACAATCAACCTTGCCAGACCAGTGGTGGGACACATGACACCACTGTGTCCATTATGCCATTTGGAATCCACCCATTGCTGCCCTGACTCCCTTTCAGCAAGTTTTTCAAGATCATTTCAGGATGCATGGCCTCAAACGTTTTAAGGATTGCAAACATGTCTCTAACATGTCTCTAAAGCCACTATTGAACAGGAACAACTTAGATTCATCATTTTTAACAGTTATACAACAACCTGACTTAAAATAAGCAAAGAAAAGATAACCTGTGGAGTTCATCTAGGTTCTATTTTGTAAACACGGCTGTTCAAAAAATTTTTTACCGTAGTTATGCTGATGACAAACAAACCTACTTGGCCAATTTATTAATCAAGCTCAACTCAGTCCAGAAAGCTGCACTGATACGATACTTTTTGAAGCAAAGATTAAAGATTAAAAACGTGCACTTCAAACAGCAAACTCAACTCAACTTTATTTATAAAGGCATTTGAAACAACTGTCATTGCAACAAAGTGCTGTACATAATCAATAAAACAGGTAAATAACGTGAATAATAAAATAAAAGCTAAGTTCATCACCATCAACAAAACCAGAATGATGGAGTCAGATCTTAATTTTAGCAGTTACGTTAACATTTCTGTGAAGAAGCTTAAAGAACATACCAAGGATTACAGTACTTTAAAACAGAGGATTAAAGGACTAAAGATTAAAGCAGAATTGAGGAAAATAACTTTTTATTTCTAGTAGACTACTGTAATGCTGTCCTCACATGTCTCCCTAAAAGGTCCATTAGATAGCTGCAGTTTGTCCAACAAGCTGCACCACAGGTTTTAATGAGACCAAGAAAGTAGATAATTTACCTCCAGTAATCAGAACTATAAAGTGACAACCTGTCATTAAAAAAAATGACTTAAAAATCCGGCAGTTATTTTATAAAGCATGATTTAAGGACCAAAACAAATTCAGGATCTTCTGGTTTGTTATGAATCAGCTTGATGGCTCAGGTCACCAGGGTCAGATCTACTTTCTGTTTTAAGAACTAAGCATGGAGTGGCAGCGTACGGTCTTTTTATGCTCTTTTACATGTGGAACTAATCTCTCAGAAGTTTAAATTAACGTTAAAACTTTTTCTCTGCACTGCCTTCAATCAAAACAATTGTTTAATTAAACTCCCATTTTTATTTTTCTATTTATTTTCTTTGTTTTTATTCTTTATTTTATTTCTTTTGCTCCTCTTAAAGGTTTTTGATGCACTTTTAATGCTTCCTTTACACATCGCTATAAAATTTTAATATTTTCCACAAAGAACCTTAAATAATCTTGAACATGAAATGCAATATGAATAACTTGCCTTGCTTTACCTTTGGATGTGGCACTAAATGTAACCTGTCAAACACTTGTTTTATTGCTTTTATCATTCTTTCCTCTCTCGCTCTTCTGTCCAGGCTGCGCTGAAGAGCAAATTACTGACAGAAAAACATCACTTCAGAGGACCTAAGTCAAATTTCAACAGAACTGCCTCTGGTTATGAAAAGCTGCACTCCAAGACTGACACGGTTCGTCTTTATTTAAGCTCGTATTTATTTGAAGAATAAAAAAAACATATAATGAAATCTGATATCTGATTTTGTTGAAAAACACTCAACATGTGTACCTGCAACTCAGTGATGTCTAATTATCTGTCTCTTTTCAGGCAGGAGGTAAGATGTTTGTGGAGTCAGTCGTTCGATGGGGTGTGTGGAGTATTCTGCTCCAGTTGGGGTTGGGTGTATCTGCAGGAAGCTGTCCCTCACGCTGCTCGTGCCGACCTGAGGCTAGAGAAGCGATCTGCTCTGGCAAGTATTTGAATTCAGTGCCAGAGGGCCTCTCCAACGATGCCAGACGTTTGGATTTATCCCGCAATAGGATTAAGACTGTGGGGCGCCGCCAGTTCTCTGGCCTTTCGCAACTTCAAGAGTTGGACCTGAGCTATAATATAATCTCCATGATTGAAGTAGAGGCTTTCTCAGGCTTACAGAATCTCAGGTCACTACGAATTAAGAATAACCGTCTCAAGATTCTCCCAGTTGGAGTGTTTTCCGGTTTGTCCAGTTTGCGGTTTCTGGATTTAAGCCAGAATGAGATTCTGGTTTTTCTGGACTTTACATTTAAGGAAATGGTCAATCTGCAAACGCTGGAAGCTGGAGAAAATGACCTTGTTTTCATATCCCAGCGAGCTTTCTTTGGTCTGCAAAATCTGCAAGAGCTTAACTTAGACCGTAGCAACCTGACCTCCATTCCCACTGAGGCATTGTCCCAGCTCCAGAGCCTGACACGACTCCGCATGCTACGCCTCACCATCTCTACTTTGCCCAACAATGCTTTCAGGCGACTCCACCATTTACGCAGCCTCCAAATCTCAAACTGGCCAGCACTCGAGACTATTGCTGGGAATAGTCTAATCGGTCTAAATTTGACCTCCCTCGTCATCAGCAGCTGCAACCTAAGTGCAATTCCTTACGCAGCACTTCGTCATCTGGTGTATTTACGCTTCCTGGATCTGTCTTACAACCCCATCACTGTTATCCAAGGCAACCTGCTTGGGGACCTCCTGAAACTCCAGGAGTTACATCTAGCTGGGGCAAGCCTGCTACGAATAGAGCCAGGAGCCTTTAGGGGACTGTCCTTCTTTCGTATGCTTAATGTAACATCTAATCAGCTTACCACATTGGAGGAGAGCGCTTTCCATTCTGTGGGGAACCTTCAAGTCTTACGATTAGATGGGAATCCCCTTGCATGTGACTGCCGGCTTCTCTGGGTGGTTCGTCGTAGAGTGCGCTTGAGTTTTGATGGACATCAGCCCACTTGTTCTTCTCCTGATGCTGTCAGGCACCGTGAGTTCAGAGAGTTCTCAGAAAAGGAACTCCCAAGACTTTTTACCTGCCGCCCTGCTCGAATCATGGACCGCAGGCCACAGGAGGCAAGAGTAGAAGAAGGGTCCACGGTTCTCTTTTCGTGCAAGGCTGATGGGGATCCTTACCCAGCAATCACTTGGATCTCATCCCTTAAAAATGTAGTCTCTCCATCGGGAAGAATCCGAGTTTTACAAAATGGTACTTTAGAAGTGCGTTTTGCTCAGGTTCAGGACAGTGGCACATATCAGTGCATGGTGGGCAACGCGGCTGGCAATGACAGCCTAACTGTAGGCTTGTATGTGAAGGGGCTTCCACGTAACAGAACAATACCTTACTTCACAGAGGAGGGCTGGGTGGAGCCTCCAAACTCCCAAGCAGCAAACTCCTCAGCTCAAATGTCCAAACCGTACCCCTTTGATGCAAAAACCCTGGTCATTGCCACTACAATGGGCTTTCTCTCCTTCCTCAGTTCTGTGGCAATCTGTTTTGTCTTCATGTTTTTCTGGAGTCAGAGCAAAGGTCAAATCAAGCACACAGCTACTATTGACTTTGTTCCACGGTCTTCCGTTGGTGGAGGAGGAGGGGATGGAGGTGATGGTGGAAGGTTTACTATGAAACTCATATAAAATAATGCAAAGAAAGGGGAGTGGTCTTTATATTGACTGTGACCTATTCTGCACTATATTTGCTTTCATTGCTGTGTTCAGAGACAGAGACCTGCATTCAAAGGCACCTTGAGATGACATCAGAGCTGGTTTGTTGAGCTTGCGCCAGTTCTCTTCTAATTTTGGAGCAGAAAGTTACATCTCAACAATCCCTTGTCTGTAAAAACCATCTAAATAATGTCTCATGATTTTAGAATAGACTGATATTACCTGATTGTAGGAAGAGTTTAATTGATTAGTGCGCTTTGTTTGGAAAACTTTCACCAAGCAGATGCTTAACAAAAGCTATTTACATTTTATCTTATGTAGTTTGGAAGTACAAAGCAATTTTCACAAGTTTGGGTAAAAATTTACAATGATCATTATTTTCTGACACTGCTAATGCTTTTAGTATCTCATCAGGTGCTGTTTAATCATTCAAAAGGTATGCATAGACTCTTTTTTCTTCAATTGAAAATAAAAGTCTAATAAATATTCATCATTTTGCATTGGTTTTAAGACTTTAATGTGTAATAATTTGTTACTTTAAAGCTTTAGCTATACATTTTTTGGAATAGACTAGCCAAATGATTTCTTTTTCTCAACCTGAATTTTAGATATTAAAGATTTTTATGATATTTTGCAGCATCAGAGTTTTCAGTCATGAATATCACTTATGTTAAATGATAATGTAGCACTGTAAAGGCACTGATAGCTAACCGTGTACATAGGAATGTATTCTTTCCTGTTTCATACATTAAGCAACTCTTTTTTAGGTCTCTTTTTCCTTTTGTTATACTTTTATTTGATCACATAATACTAGATGACTATTTGTTCTATCAGGGCATGCTATTATTTCTCATTCTTTTTTATATTAAAAAAAACTTTTTATTGGTTTTTTTGCAACAACACTGAACAAAATGTGCCTCAGTAACATTCTCACCACGGAAACAGAGAATGCTCACCTGATCAGTGTTATCTTGTAAATATTTAGGTCAAGGACGATTTGTGTCCTCTGTTTTTTTTCTGTCTCTCCATCTAGTTCTGAGGATTAGTCTCTCTCAAATATATCACTCTGGTTGTCTGTACAGCTAACTGAGTAGATGCGGCAGGTCACACACACAAACATTGCTTAATTGTGTTAGACCGTGAAAGGAGGTTGTAAATAATGCACGCATACACTGATGTACATGTTTGCTGTAAATGACCTTTTTTTCATTCTGTCATTAAATGCCTATTGGAACCTGTCCTGTGTGTGTGCTTTCTTTGCTTTGTTTCATGTGACATATTTTTGGACTGTCAATGAATTATATTGATAGAATTTTATAACTTTCCTTTTTCATCTGAATAACCCCCCTGTTGAAAAAATGGACACTGAAGAATTTAATTTTAATGAGAAAATGATGTGTCTCAGTTTAAGACAACAAACTGGCCAGCTTTTCCTTTTGTGAGGCAACCAACCAGACAACCAGCCACAAAAATGCACATTAACCTCATTGTTTTCTGTGAAGACAGAGGATTATGTGTGCAAAATAATACCACAGTGACTGAATGTTTCCTCCCCAGAATAACCACATGTGCCCTGACTGAAATACAATTAATCTCTCAAGACATTTGCTGGTTTTCTCTTTCTTTTACTGCACACCGCTCTGAGCTGACTCAGTTAAAAACAAAATAGAGCATTTGAGTTTCATAAGATGAATGTTAAGAATTGATTTGCCCTCATTTTACCTGGTTAAAGTTAAAAACAAAAGAAAAAAAGGAAAAACTTGCATTACCCTGAATGAAATCATTGCCTACCAAGTGAGTTAGTCCATCTCATGCTGTCGCCCAGAATAACCCAGAAAAGAGAGGAAGGGAAAAAAAATAATAATCACGTGTATGAGCAGAGATTTAAACCCTTTTGGATTACCTCTGCATGTCTCAATCTGTTATATAGGTCTGTCTGGCTGGTGCTATCCTCCGGCCCGGCTTGGCCTGTAATATTATCTATATTAATACAACTATTTGCTCCTACTGGACAGAAACCCAAAGGAGTAGATTAAAGGGGTGTTTAAAGGCCACTCCCCCATCCTTTGACGGGCATACACACAGCTTTTAGACCATTATAGTCTCTTCATGTCTGCAGTTTGGTTAGTTTAGGACTGCCCTTCAGTTTTGGAAATGAGGATTAAAGCATTTCACAGCAAAACACTTTTTTTTTTTTACATTTATACTGAAATCAGGTTGACTGTTTTTGAGAGGGATGGTAAAAAAATATTTTCTAGATCAAATCATCTCAGTTACAATGAGGCTTTTCCTGCTCTAGATAAAGATGGGTCAAAGTAAGAAATAATGCATAATGCATGCTTCCCCTTGGTTGTTTTTATTTATTTTTTAGTTTTAAGTTATCATTTTTATATGTTTGTTACCATCTTGCATCGTTTTCCCAATTAAAATTGTATTTTTTAATTATTTATCTTGGGATTGATTTTCAGATGGCTGATAGTCTTGACAGTGATCTGTTTTTTTTCACATTTTCACAGTTTCATCTGTTTTTTTGCAGCACGAACGTAACAATAAGGCTTTTGACCAAGAAGGAGATAAGAGAGGAAAGAAACAGAAAATTTAGTTCTCTGACAAAACTACAGAGGTACAGAGAGAATGACTACGTGTTGTCATGTAACTCACCCCCCCCCCCACACACACACACACACACACACACACACACACACGCTCAAAATGAATAAATAAATAAATAAGTAAAAAAAAAGTAAAAAAAAAAAAGGGAAAGAAAAAAAATGAAATCACTTGTAGAGAAACGCTGGGTCTTTATTCATTCATGAAGAATGATGCCTTTTGATGGGATGAAGCAGTTAAAAAAACACAATGCTGTGATTTTCTATTGGGAACCTGCATTCAAGTATAGAAATAAAACATCTTATTAAAAGGATATTAGTCTTTTTGGGTGATGATTGGAGTTACACATCTTAAAAACATTGGGAGAGGTTCATGTTATCCTCTGTGCATCCTTTAATGTAGGGTTTCATCTGGAGAATCATTGTTGTTAAAAGGTACTGACTGCAGGTAGAACACACATCTCACTGGTCGTCTGAAACTATAATGTTATAGATGCATTATGCACTTTAATGTTGTCTTTAATATACGTGCAAGGCCTTTTCTGTCTTCTGACCTCATCTGCATGGACTTTTTTTTAACTGTTAAAGCATCGTTATTGAGCTGCATTGTGCCTCACATCTTTAGTTTATAGATTTCAGCACCAATTTCCAAAGAAAAGTTCAGCTTTTCAGTTTCCTGACCACAGAACATTTTATTTTTCCCTCAGTCCATAAGCTTTGGAAGCATTTCTGGATCATATATGGCTTCCTCTGTGCATAGAAAGCTTTAACCTGCATTAATGGATGGCACATTTAACTCTATTCACAGACAATAGTTTCTGGAAGAGTCAATAACTCCATGAAGTAAAATCAATAACCAAATCACACCTGTTTTCAATGCTGATCTGCCCAAGGTCATGAGGTTTAGGTGTCTGAAAGCATGTCATTTTTAGACAAAAGAGCTATCCAGGCTCCACTTTTTCATGATATATTTATGTTTGGTTCTAAAATGTTAAAAGATTAATAAAAAAAAAATTCATTAATGGCCAATTGGAAGCAGAGGAAAAATCACCATTTTAGATAAACAATATTAAATATTACACAATTTTTTATGTTTTGTATTTTTTAAACATCTCCATCCATTTTCAAAATAATCTTTTTAAAGTTAACTTGAGAGCAAAGCTGGAGAATAGATTAAATTATGTAAATATATAATAATGATACAATCGTTTTCACTGCAATGCAGTTAGTTACAACAGCTTGGTATGTAAATATTTAATGCCAATTAGAAAGACATCAACAATATTACCAAAGTTTGGTATTTGAATTGCACCAAATCTTTGCTAACCACAAAAACAACTTTGTAAAAACTGAAATGTCTTTTTTACTGCTAGTTTTTTTATTGTTTAAATTTCTTTACATTAGTATTTGGGGACATCAGCAGTTAATTCGTCTCATTTCAAGGATTTTATTTATCCAGCATTGTTTTAATTACAGTGACTGAATGGAAGAAACCATTTAATATTTCTTGAGATAGAAATATGCCAAACACTTCTATAGCAATGCTCCAAAGTTCATCAAGTTAAACAAAAAAAAAAGGCTTATTCTCATAAGGACTTATAAAAATGTTTAATTCTTCTATTATTTATTTATTTTTTATCGAAGTGACATTGAAGTAATAAAAAGTAGAAAAAGTTCTGGTCGTATCTCCTTTCACTGCTATGTGCCACTTCCTACCTGCAGGTGGTGCTAGAACCACAGTTTCTTCCACTCATTGCAGAAGCAGCAGATGTCATGGTGTGTTTTGGAACTCAGTCATGATACAACTTTTTGAGTAACTCACTGCTGATAATTTAATCATTTAATAGTTTATTACAATAAATCCTCCATAAAGTGCATAACTATGCACATGCAAATGCACAACATCGCTTATAGCTAAGTTTAATTAATAATGAATACCTGTCTCATGTCCATCATTATCATTACAATAAAAGGAAACATTTCCCCAATAAATTATGCAAAATGTTCATTTATAGCTACATGAAATAAAACCAATTGCAACTTGCAATTGCTTGCTTATGGAGTTTTTTCTTTGAAAATGTTATGTTCTATTCATTTATTTTGCAGAACAATAATAGTGCCTGAGTGAGAGAGATAGGAAATTAATTGATTTATTTAATGATCCTCATAATCCCCACTAAACAAATCAATTTAGTTTATTGATATATTAAAATGTCTTCTCCGCTGTTATATACATTATGGAATCATACACATAAACGGCTCTTTACTATGTTGTTTTAGTACCGACACAAACAACAATGACAACATAAAAGTTTCTATTATTTAAACTCTAATTAAGTGATGAATCCAGTAGAGCATTGTGTTTGCTATAGCTGACACAAGTTTCTTTGAGACATAAAATATACAAATTACTCTCAGAGTAATTCTCCACCTTGGTTTTATTTGAGCCAAATATAAGAAGACAATCTGCACATTTTTCTCCTTTTGTGTATTTATGTGTTATCAGTCTCTCATGCAAAACAATGACATTATTAAATACTTAGATGTGAGTTATTGCTTTCCACTAAAAGTTGTAATCTAATAAATCTACAGTCCACCAGGTAAGTTCACTAAAAAAACATCTTATGGAGAAAGTTAATTAGTACTGAACTGCAGATGGAGACAATAACATGCTCATAAAAATTATTCCAGCACAAAGATGGAAAACTCTGCCATTGCTGCCATCTAGTGACTAAAAACACAACAGAGCAAGACATGCAGAGAACACAAATAACATCTATGTTGGAGAGTGTAATTTATTAAATGGGGATATTTGATTACATTTAGAATGATGTCATAGTGCTGTCAACCAGATGCTTCAGCAGAGAACCAATGCAACCATTTAAAACCATCAATTTATTCACTGCAGCTCTGATAGCTTTATGACAAACATGCACCAACTTATAATGGTAGCAATGTGCCATTTTTGCTCCTAAACATGAGATCATCCCTAGAGTTTGGTGAGTTTTTGATGCTTGAATGAATCATAAGTCAGTGTGAAGAGACTTTTCAGACATGTCATGTTGTCTCATTTAAAGTGAATTATAAATATGTTGTGCAAAGTACCAGAAATGATCTTGGGCTCAAGTTAAGAAACACAACCCCCCAAAAAAGGGCAACAGAAAATTTTCCATCTTTCTTGTCAACTTTCAATGCCTGTGGAGTTTGCATGTTTGCTAAGATGTGGGTTTTATAGACTGAGATCAGAGCTCAGAGATGTAAGTGGCAACATGTAGAGACAATTAAAGCCTTTGAAACCAGTTTTAAAAGATGCCCCATCAAGTGAGTGGGATATAACAGGCTCTTCTCATTCACACATCTATCTGTATGTACGTCATGGTGTGTTTTTTTAATTAAAAGAAAACTCAAGTGCCAAATGGCTGCTATTGATTTGTTCCTCTCTGGGAGATGCATACTCAGGGAGCTCTCCAAAAAGCCCAGATGATGCTTTAGGGTGGTGTCTCCTTAGATCAGTTTGATGAGGACAACAGTATTCATTTCATTGCTTCTAACAATCATTCACCATTCAAAGCTTTTCTGCTTTTCAAATTCGAGCTAATTAACTTCACAAATGCACGTGCAGCAGAGTCAAAGTGCTGCTTCAGTCCTTTTACAGGACTATTGACACGTATTTATTAGACATTACAGTGGAGATTGCTGCTGAGGGAGTGCCACTATTAGGGCTTAGGTGTAAGGATTTGTGAGCAACATGAATAGATCATAAAAACTGTCATCTCATTAATAATGTAAATTTCACCTGCTGACTCAAAGGACATGCAACATTGAATTGTTTTTAAAAGATGAATAAGTGTTAATATGAATTTGTTATAATCATAAAATGTTTTTAAAAACTTTTTTTTAAAAAGGTAAAAATACGAGGTCAGGTGGAAACTTATGAGGAAATCATCTTCATCAGCAACAGGTATGGCGCGTGATAGCGCTGCAATCCAGTTATTATAGACTAAACCAAAAGGTTTCCGATCATTTTTGCTGCCCCACTTTTCTTTTCTGCGCCCCTGGTGAGAAGCTCCACTCCCCCCTTTGCCTTTTGTTTCTGAGGTGGAGCCTGACACCCCGACTTTACCAAACAGGATTGCCGGGAAAGCAGACGAACAAGAAGGGATTGGGACCAGCAGTCGCTGGCACAGTTCGAGGACGCGGCAGATCGGAGGAAGGTTCCTCAGAGACTCCATCAAGAAAAGAGAAGGATTTGGGGAAGAGCTTCAATCTAGTTATTATTAAGACTGCTGTTGTTAACCAGAGCAACTCACAAGATGAATTTTTTCGTATTAATGTCGATTTTTGTCACGGTTATTTCCGGAAAGTCACCTCGGCTCAAATTTGTTGTGCACGGTAAGCTGCCAGATTTCTTTATTCAGCCAATTTTAGTGTTCCTGACGTCACTTAGATTTTGTCAATATATGTTCTATGCTAAATGGGACATGAGCCTATGAATGGGTGAATGGTTGAAGGGATGGAAAGATGAGTGAATGACTAAGAGGACAATCAAAGGATGCTATTCTGTTATTTCCAGTCCTTCTTTTTAGGCTGTTGTGGTTTTCTTATCAATAAAGCTACATAAACTAATTTCAAAGCCTAAATATATTGAAACAGCTTGATACATCTCCCTAAAAAACGCCCTCTTCCCCGCTACGAGTTGTTAATTAGGGGCTCAATCTTTGAGGCCCTGCACGAAGGTTCAAATGATGGATTTAGAATTTGGAGTAAATTATCTTGTATTGGCTCACATATAAGATACAAAAAGAAAAGAAGAAGAAAGAAAGAAAGAAAGAAAGAAAGGAGGAAGAAATACAACTCTGGTTGTTTCTTGCCAGTTTGATCGATCTGTGTTCATTTCAAGCTGGTTTCTGTGCGTAAATTATTTAGTATTTTTGCAACTTGTAGCTTTTTGTGAGCTTTCTCGACATCGCATGTGTTCAGTTTATTCCAGTTTATTCAAGTTCACATTGTGCTCGTGTTTAAGGTCGCACAGTCTCCGATTTGTCTCATATCGCCAAATCTTCCAGGCGCTCTGTGAGGAGTAAGCCAGATGCTTTTCATCCTCTCCTCCGGTAAAAAGGGGCATCATGGCGCCCTTCCTTCCTTTCTTTCTTTCTTTTTGTCTTTTCCCTTTTCCTTGGAGTGCTGTGTCTTTTTAATAGTAGTCGGTCATTGCTGAAAAGCATCATTCTTTTAAAATTTGACTCTGGAGGTTGACAGTCATTGTAGCTCCCGCGTCCTTGCGGGAGCTGCAATGCGGGACGCAGCTGCTGCTTCACTGCAGCACGGGAGACCGGTTTATAGTGAAAAATAAAGATGCTTTACAGCACAAAAAAACAAAACATCCTATCATGATCTTGTAGCCTATAGAGTGTAGCTACATACAGACAGGAAAGGAGACAATAATGATAGAGCTTTGAATGGAAAATTCCAAGCCTCCTTCTTAATTATTCCACTCACGCCTTTTACGCTGCACACAGACATCTAATATATTCAGCAATCAATAGAGATGGGGGGTTGTGTGTCAAGTTAGCTGTATCTGTATTCCTCCTCTACCCATGGATGAACACCGTAGGAGGCGCAAAAAATGACGTCCCCAGACGTGCATGTCATAGAAATCAAATGAGTTGTTATGCAATTCCAGACAGAAACGCGCATAAAGTTGAATGTCAGAGGGAAACATGAAAGGCTCTCAGTCTGGAGTCCTTTCAGGACCTCGAACAGCTCCGTGGTATTGGCTGCTACTAAAATGTCTCCGTTTGGTGCAGTTTATAACAGTGTCAAGGAAATCTATACAGATCTAGGATTTAAATGACATGTCAAAGAGTGCTATTGAACCTGTTATGACTGCTTGAGGTAGCAGTCATAACAGTAGCCCATTCATTAGCCCATTCATTTATCATGTAAGTTACTGCTATAAACATACGGTCAACCATTCAACATGTTGGTAGCTTATATTAAATCCCCAAAACTACAAACTCACAAAATGTGTTTTAAACTAAAGCGTCATCTCAGATAATAATATTATCATTTATTTCCCCTAAAAGGCTACATTTTTTTGTTAAGAATTTCTAAAAAAAAAAAACTTCAATGCGACACCATTAAAAAAGAAATCCACATTGACTTATGACCATTAAAATCTACCTTCCACAAGAAGGTTGCTGGTTCGAGTCACCGGCTTCCTCCCACAGTCCAATGACATGCACCTTGGGGATAGGCTGATTGGAGACTCTACATTGTCCATAGGAATGAGTGTGAGTGTGTATGGTTGTTTGTCTATGTGTGTTGGCCCAGTGATGGACTAGCGACCTGTCCAGGGTGTACCCCGCCTCTCGCCTGGTGTCAGCTGGGATTAGCTCCAGCCCCCCCGCAACCCCTTTCAACATATAAGTGGTAGAAAATGGATGGATAGATGGATTTACCTTCCATGAGAACTTGCTAAAGAGCTGCTTACAGCTTTCCTCCCAGTATGTGTGGAACATAAACCATCTTGCCATGTTTTTGCCCACTCTATGAACTATGTTCAGCTTTCACTCCTCTATTATATTCTGTTCATAATCCCATAATAAATGTGAGCCCTGAGCAGCTAAATGATACATTTTGCTCAGCAGCCAGCTGCTTTCTTTCATCTGAGAGCTTTTTGTTGCTGTGTTGGTCATCTTTGTTTGGCTTAACAAAGATTTTTTTTCTTTGAAACAACTTCCTTCCTGCTGGAAACACAGTGACATGTGACAGAATCAGACCAGTAAAACTGAAGGCCTTACTTTCCAGCCAAAAATCTGCTTTTGGGTTATGCTAAAAAGCCTCACAGAGCAAAGAGTATACATCTCTGTGGTATCGTTGCTGTGAGAGCATTCACTCATTTTACATATATTCATAAAAACCAAGTGTATGTATGTAATATATTGATTCATGTGGCTTTAATAACAGCAACACAAAAGCCTTTCAAAGGCTCATTTTGTTCAGGATTAAGAAGCAGGACAAGAACTTGTCTAATATTTTGTACTTGTATTATTTTTTTTCCAGCAGACCGGCTTTAGGATTAGAGTTTGGATTAGGAAGTGAAGAGATGAAAAATAAATGCCAGCTTTATTATATTGCTTGTATTTTGTCCTCTAGTGTTCCCATTTGAGAATATCAATGAAATCATCAGGTAACATGCAGAACAGTAAAACTAAAGATTCAGAGAGAAGAGTCAAAGAGGCATGACCTGGTAGAAGTCATCAAATCAAGATGAAACCTAAATTTAAGAACATTTTAAGCATCTTTGTATTGACCTTCCTACGTCACCAGGAATTCTACACCAAGGTGCTCACAGATTTAGTTGTCATGCTCATAAAAAAGACTAAAAGGTCCGTGTTCACTAGACAAATTACATGCAAGCAGCAGCTTATGTCTAACGTAACGATGCCAAAAAGAAAGCTTCAAAAGTTTGAGGACAGAGTAAACGTTTCCCTGGTCTTTTTCACTATATGCTGTCAGAACGGTGTTTTGACTAGGCGTAAGGTCAGGGTCAAACAGAGAAAAAAAATGTTTGCAAATTTTCCCACAGTTGATTTCATCCAATTCAACCAGGCATGAACCATGTTGAGATTAAAAACCTCAAAATCAGGGGTACTTAATTCGGTTCTATGAGCATGGATGGATTTGTCAGGACAAAATTAAAATCTGTAAAATAAACTCTGCTTTACTTTAATATGGCATCTGCTACATAATGCCAGTAGAAAGATTTACAAGGTGGCACACCACTGAGAAAACCCTGCCGCTGACTGGAAGAAATGCAGACATTTCCAGTTCCTGAGGGTAAAAGATCCAGTTCTGCTTCCTGTCCGGGTCTTTAGAGCAAGGTTGATGATCGGGGTGAATACAACTTGGTTAAATGTCCTGAGCCAAAGAGGGAACATATGCCACACAGAATTCTTTTACCTAAAAAAAGTAATCAGAAATAATGTGTGCTGCACTCAATGACTGGATTCTTTTACACAAGCAGTGGTGTGTTCAATGTCATTAGAATTAAAAGCCATGGAGCTTCTTAACCTAGAGCACTGCAGGGTTAATATTTTAGTATTAAGATGTCTGGAATGGCATCATTTTTTATAAAGAATAAACCTTTAAACCTCCAGTAAGTCTGACTGTGTTCTGTAGGTTTTGATGGGCTTTCATGCTTGTTCTGTGATCTATTTAGACTTATTGTCATGTTTTGAGTTCTGTCTTTATCTTCCCTCTGTTCTGTTTGCTTTACTACGGTCCCTCGCATTCGGTCATTTATTGCCACATCTGTTTCTCATAATCAGTCCCTTTGCATATGAGCTTTGAGTTTTCTTTTAATCATTGCCAATTGTGTGTGTGTTTGCCAGTTATCATTAGCCTAATTAGCCATTAGTATTTGTGTTAGTTATAATTTCATATGTCAATTTAGACGTTTGCAAATTAAGCCAATATAAGCCAATATATCCTCCACCTGTTTCTGAGTCCTACCACCTCATCGCCTGTCTTCATGTGTCATGACAGAATAATCAGACTGAGCCAACTGAGCTGTTCAAAAAGCTATAATATTTTGCACATGAATAGCAAAAATGAATCTGAATCTGTTGGTTTGATCATGACGTCATTTTGCTCTCATCAAACAACTACAGTACATTGGACTTGTATATTTCTCACTTCCCTCTGAAGAACAAGCTTCATCAATTATATTCCCACCAACAAGAAAGGCTTCTGTTTCCATAGAAACATAGTTGGTTGGCTAGCAACCTGTATCACCAGGACAGCATCCTGTTTTTGTGCTGTCAGAATAGATGTCAGGGATGTGAAGGGAATTTTATGTCTAGGAGGACTTTAGAGGTATGTTTGCTTCAGAGCTTTCACAGAAGAAATTTCTGAAACATGTCATGGGAAAGTAAAATGTAAACTGATAGGAAAGAAACATAATAAAATGGCTGGCAGCTTTGTAAAGGCTTTTAAGTATAGCTGTGTTTTTTTATAGGACAGTCTTAGTCACTGGTGTGCTTCTCATTTAGCATCGTCCTCAAGATCTGCAAATTCCAAGTATAATCACATTTTGAAAGAGTAGCACTGATTTCAATCTATGTCCTACTAGAGGCACAGTTGCAGTGTAGGTATGTGTGAGACGGATTTGATGTGTGATTCAGAGATGCTGAACAGTACTTTAGAGCTTTCTGGAGGTGTCTGCAGTGGCACACACTGTGATTGGATTTGCCCATGTGATTATTCCAGTGATAATAATCATCCACCACATGCCCTTTTCCTGTAGCACCCACGCTGGGTTCTGTGAAGGCTTGCTGTTTGACATAAAACTACAAAGGGCAATAAAGTTAGAGCAAGTGTTTCAGAACATTAAACCAGTTTAATGCCAGGACACAATGAGTTGCTTCCTATAGAGATTAAATAAAGATTAAAATGACCTCCAGAATGATCCAGCTTGTGGAAAGCCCAGGCTGACTGAATCAGGATAATCTTTTTAAAAACCTTCAAAAACTCAGTTTTGCTTTCATGTACTACTTTTGTTATCATGTTTTAACATCTAACTTGTGAATCCTTTTACAACAGTATGCAAACAGATTTACTTCCTATGAATGATTTCTTGAAATGTACAAATTGCTTTTGGTAGATTAAAAAATAAGCATGTAATCAAATTTTTATTTAAAGGTAGGTGTGATGCATTAAAGGCAGAACTGGTGTTCTAATAATAATCAATGGTTGTATTTTATTTTTAATCATTATTCTACAAGATGATTAAATACATTCAGTCATTTCCGAGTCAGTACAGATCCTCTCTAATTCATGTTTTTTTTTCCCCACTAAGAGCCCTCCCGGTTCCACTTCACCAAACCTGAGAACTACATCAGCATGTACCACCAAGAAGGGAGTGACACCCTTTATGTGGGTGGACAGGCAACAATCTATGTGTTAACATTCACCGATCGAGGAGTTCGTGACTTGAAGGTAAATCACACCTTATTTGGGTCCTGTGATCTTTTTATGCTCCTTTTGGGAACCATTGTTTCCACCACACAAGTCAAAGTTAGCCGTTTGCACCAAATGTGAAGAAATCCACTTCTGCTAGAGGGAAATACACCTTGTCTAATAGTTTTTATATTCGTGCTGATGCCATTTAACAAGCTCCAAAATTCACATCAGAAGAAAGAAACATGTTTGATGGAAAGATTTGCATGATGGTTTATGCTGTATTATGAAAAGATGATGAGCTTTAGTTGACTTGAATGTACAGTGATGCATCCTGAAGTCACCTGGTTGTGTCTTTTGTGCAGCTTTTAGACGCTAGTCTTTAGATGCAAGGGTCGGACTTTTTTTTGTTTGTTTGTTTGTATTGCACATTTCATGTACAAGACAAGTTTTTAAAGACAAAAAAGAAAGAAAAGTCATTTTTGAGTAAATTATTTGATAGCTTTGTAATCAAATGAAGGGAGCCTGACTGAGGAACCGAATATCCCTAAAATGAGTTTAAAGACCATTGTATAAAATCGTCGCTTTGGATGAAAGCGTCTGCTAAATGCCAGTAGAATAATTTTAAACAAAAGGGTAAAAGCCCACCTTCTGGACTTTTATTCTGTTAAAATTTTCCGATCAACATTTCTGTTTGGATGTCCTTTTTGTTCTTTTTTTGCTGGAGACTTCTTGATTGATTTCCTCGCTCCAGCAGTGGGTCATGATTATCTGTTCACCACAGATCTAACCTAATCCGACAGCAGAACATGTAAAGGCCATGTGGGTTGAACAATGCCAAATGTTGAAAGTTCATGTACAAAAATTGCACAGCGTCTGCAGGGACACAGTTTATATCTTCTCTCATTGTGATGTGCTGTTCAGCGTCTTACTTTGGGAATTTATTCCACGAAAGCAGTTTCAGTGCTGGCTTAAAGCCAGAGCCTGCCTCCAGCACCAAAAACCTGTTTTTTTCTGGGCCTGCATGTGTCAGGAACTATAAAACACAAACTCCTTTAAACTCCTTTTTGTCCCTCCAGCTGATTTGAATATGATTTGAACAATATGACAGATATGATTTGAAACGTATTCGAAATCTCATTTGCTGCAGGATTCCTGTTTGTTGCATGTTTATCAGTGTATTTGGGTCATTTTGTAAAGTCACCTGGTATTTATAGATCTAATTCTATTTTTATTATAATTCTTCCATAAAGGTTAAAAAGGTTACCCTTTAGAAATACCAGTATGCAATAGTTATCACTATTTATATTGTAATATCCGTTTGTTGAAAAAACAAGACATGAACAATACAATGTCAGGGATTTAACATGCATAAAATATCTTTGATGTGACCATAGCTGTGTGAAAATGTATTCTTAGTCTAAACCAGCATACCTGCAATTCTTTGTTAAAAAAAGATTGCTCCACCTCCTAGGCTTATATGAACTCAGAAAAGGTGGCTATTGGCTTCAGTACCTTACTTTCCATGCTGGGCAGGTGGGATTTTTTTAAATGCAGCAAACAAAACATTTTGCATTAATGTGCTTTTTTACATTAAAGCAACACGTGGATGCATTTCTTTGGAGGTAGCACCACTACTTTACAGAGATGTGGACAAAAATGCCCTGCTTAGACTCCATGTCTGTACTCTCAGTTGGAGAACTACTTTTTGGCATGTATAACAAATCATACAAGCCAGATTGTGACATTATTTGACATCATTTATGTTTTAAATCTCTTTCCTCTGGGCATAACTACAAATGAGGAGTGTTTTATTGACTCTCAGTTTAATGCATATTGCACATACCTACTCTAAAACTACAATTGCACTGTGTGTGTGCAATTATCTAGTTTTTAAAAGTACTTTGCTGCTGGATTTTAATCGTACACTGGCAGATTTATTGACTGCTATAATGTGATTTTTTCTCTAAGAAAAGTTTTATATGCATGTATGTATCCGTTGTTTGCCTTCTGCTGCAAGCTGTGCAATATTGTGTTCCGAGGGCAGCACAGTTAATAAAGGTGGGCAGAGGGATGGCTATTATA
>JBAMIG010000006.1:4507278-4517281 GCA_037177335.1 Kiunga ballochi
ATATATAATAGCCATCCTACTGCTAACTCCAGGCTGCAGCTAAGATCTAGTGAAGCTTGTGGAAGTTAGGTCATGCATACATTAAGCTGCACTTATCTGTTCGAGAGAAGAAAGCTAATAGTAACACACGGTCAGGATTACACATTGTGGACCATTTTTACAAACTAGCCAAATGAAAGAGGAGATTATAAACATCTTGTTTCAGCCCAGTGAGAGCATAATGCGTTTTCTAGAATGATCACAGAATGTTGGGTTTTGCTCAGACATAATGACCGGTGGATAAACTGGTGAGCAAAGTGTTTGGTATGTGAAGCAGTTCAGATATGTGATAGTGTATTTTTCTATCTTTCTGTTCTTAATACAGTAATGTGACACTTTGAAATATTTAATTACTTTTGGTGATGTTTTCATTAAAGGGAAGTAGCAGAAATATGCTTCACTTCCTGCAGCAGGAAAGATAAACACAACATAGTCGAGTTAGAACTGAAAATAAAGCAAAGACTGTTTTTTTTTTTTTTTTAAATATTACTTTTAATTTTTCTACTTTATCTTCAACATTTGAAAATGTGCATTAATTATGAAAGGGTAAAGAACCCAGTAGTGTATCTTGCAGTCAGATTTCAGGGAAGAATTTAATAGTTCATTTCTAAACAGCAAATGTTCGACTCTTTTTGATATGGTTCAATGCTTTCCCCACTCTGACATGCATAATCATAAAAATATACAGAGCATTAAAAGGAAATATCAGATAATGTCAAAGCTGGAAGAGCCTGCCACAAATGAGTTAAACAATAAATGGTATACTGCATTTTTTTCACACCATGAGCAAACTAGAAACCATGTTATCTAAGATGGATGCCTTCAAGAGATGTATTTTTGAGGCTGTTTTTATACTAAATCAACTTTGCACCAACTAAACAGCTCTTCCTCCCACAGATCCCAGCGGCATCCGATCAGACTGCTATTGACACCTGCAAGGCAAAGGCCACACCACTCGAGGTAGAAAGTCATCCTCGCCGTCAGAACCCTCATCGCTTCTGCAAACACATCTACACTGTGCTGTTTTCCTTCTCCATTACTTGTAGTAAACTACTGCAATGTTCAGTTTCCATCACATTTTCTTGTTTTAGGTTATTTTCAATTTTTAAGGACTCAGAAGATCAACAAAATAAAATCACAAAAAAATATATGATCATAAATGAAGATGAAGGGGAATTTAGATGAGGTAATATTATACAGAAGACAGTTTAACCTCAAAACAATACATTTAGCAGTTTGTAGTAAAGTTGGGGAGTGAGAGTGAATAACCTGAAGAAACTGCCAGAAAGAGACAAGGAAATCTGCAATAACACTCAAAGATGTCACAATCCATTTAACAGTCAAACACTCATCGTTTAATTAGGCTAAATAAATAACAAATCTAATCAAATAAAATACAGAAATTGTCTTTAAAAGTATGGACATTTGATTTACCACTAAAGGGCTTTGATCCAGTCACTGGTTGAGTTTTTACAGGTGATCATGTGCTGCAGATTGTTGCACTTCATACGACTTTGATGTCAAAATCTATTAGGGATTCAATCGTATTCCATGAGAGATATACATGTATTTTATTGTTTATAAACCTAAAAGTTACATTTCCAGCTTTTTATCTTGTTTTCTATGCTCATTGGTTCAGTACTTATCTACTGCACATTATATTTCATTTTTTATCTTTCTCTATGTAACAACCCTTTATTAATCATATGTCTATAGTGTGTATATACTGTAAATAATATAGTCTGGCTACTGTCTGGTTTAAATTATCATGTCATTGTCATCTTTATTGTGTAAATGCTGATGCTACGCCAAAATTCCCCATCCATCTATCTATCTATCTATCTATCTATCCATCTATCCATCTATCCATCTATCTATCTATCTATCTAGAAAAATTCACTGAAAAGTGAAAAACCCAACCCAAAAAGCTGAAAGAACCTCACCTACCCAGATGTGAATTATTTTTTTTAAAAATGCTCAAATGAATGACAACAGTAAATATAAAGCTGTGGTATTTGTATGCAGAGAATACAGCTTGATATAATGTTATTAATTTACATTGCTAATAAAACAAGCATAACCAGTGAGCAGACCAGTAAATGTTGTAAACTCAACTGAGATGTTATTTCAAGATCCACGTTCCAAAATGTGAGGTAAATGAGATCCTGCACAAGACCATTTTATGGACCGCTGAAGTTCATTTCTGCATGTGAGGAAATTAGACTTTATTTTGTATTTTGTACTTTCTTTTTCATATGTGGCCCAAACATGGCCCTGGAATTGAACATTTCTATAAAACAGACATAATGATAATATAATTAAATATAACTAAACAAGAATAAAATCTGTATCACTGCAAAATATCTGTAACATGTGTAATAACACGTAACAAGCACACACTAGGTGTATTAAGACCTTGCAAGGAAGTTTGGTAAGCTTTTGATATCTATGAGGTCCCCCTTGAGATAACTTCTTCATTCTAATACAATATGATTTATAGTCCTTCTAATCCAGCTGAACAGCTAACGTTTTGTCCAGAGTAGATATATTGCACTGCCATTTAGAGGAGAAGCACTCTACAAAGTGATGTGACTCTATATGATATATCGTTCTCTTTTTATAAAGGGACTTCTGACAGAATCCAGCTGGTGATTGTGCAGCTTCTCTGATTAGCAATCAGCTCAAACAGCTGGATTTGGATATTTTCAGGCTAATCTAGCAGCTGCCATGTGAACCCGCAAAGCATCAAAGACCAATATATTGCAAATGCGCTAAGAATATTGAAAATAAGTTTCATTATAACATTGAGTCAGGAAAAACATACATTACAACATACATTTTATCATTGTTACAGTCATTAAAAATGACCGTATCGCAACCATAGCAACCAGAGGGAAGATATAGCTGCAGCTCACTTATTCTGATAGCTGTGTCATCCCAAGGCTGTGGCATTAATCACAGCTGGGGTTTGTGTCCAAAGCTGATCATCCAGCTGCTGCTTTATGCACAGCTAGTGTGTACTGACTCACTGTGTGGGAAAATTACAGATTTAGCAAGTTAGCACTCAAGACAATTCTGGCTGTGACATTTCAGGTGACTTTACAATAAATGATTAAAGTATGTTCATTGCTATATATGTCATTTACATTTGCACATTTATAGGATGCATTTTGCGACATGCACCATACTACAGTTTTTACCAAACCGCTCAAATCTTGCTCGAGTTCTTTTACTCAGAACTGGGAACGGCTTGCTGTGGCTTGTTCCCAGCTCGTCTCGCTCATTCACTTCCAGAGATGAGCAGCCAGAGAAGCTCACACATTCCCCCGCCCAATCCGTGTTGTTGCCTCAGACAGAGCGTCTTCTCCTACCCCGTTACGTCAGAGAGGTGGAGCGCTAACATTTCAGAAAGGGACGGGGAAGTTTCCACCGTCATAGCGGTGGGGTCAGCCATTTGTTTTGCCTAAACCAAATCCTTCTTTTTAAAGCTATAAAGCTAAAAAAAAAAATGCATATATGAAGAATAAAAATACTTTGGGGATTGTTTTATAGTACAATTAACACTAATATAAGGTTAACAGCTCATAAAAGTAATTTTGCATTATATAGGATTCTTCATTATTGTGAGATAGGGCCATTTACAGAATATTATATATGCATATTACTCCACAACAAATGGTCCAGAAGCTTGGTTAAAAAAAAATATATATATATATTAATCTAGATGTTCCAAGTATGTCAAATTAAAAAAAAAGTACATCTAGAAGCAGCATAGCAAATCATTCTCTTTCATTCTGGTCATACTGGGAAAACAAGGCGGCTAAAATAACTGCTAGGCATTTAAACCTTTACCTGATGTTAAAAGAACCTTGTTTAATTGGATTGCAAATATTCTATGCATATATGAAACCTGGTCCAGACAAAGCTGTAAAAAGCAGAAAGATCTTTTATAGATAAGCAGAAGTGTATCTCACAGTACCAGATGGTGGACAGTGAGTTATGTGTTATGCTGTAAAAGCACTCATCCTTTAAAGGTGAGAAGTAAGGACATGACATGAGGCAACATCTTTAAGTATTATAAAGCCAGAGGCTCTAGAAATTACTCCACCTGAAGTGAGATGAAGTCTGGAGTTGGTCCACTTAACTTGATAAACTACATGTCTAACTGCAAATCCTATTGTTTATTTTTTCTTTAGCCATTTTTTTTACCTTAGCATCAACTTATCTGGAGCACATCCACTCTCCAAAGGCTGATCATAACAGCTTAAACACAAGAAGAAAGAAAAGTAAATCTCTAATCCTACAAGTCTAAATGACTCAATCAAATCTCTGTGGGTCCCTTCAGCATGAGATAAGCTGGAGGGAAAAGTTCTACTCCTTCAAATCTCTAGTTAATGTCACTGTGTGAACCACTCAGCACACACTAGCTGCTGTGTAATGTGCTTTGTGACTCTGGAGAAGAGAGAAAAAACAGCATCTTTCTGCTGGTGACTTGATTTGCACCATATTTTGTCAAAATGACAGCAATGCTGCAATTCATCATTGGATTGTACATGTTTTTGTGTTCTGTTTTATCTGCTTTGCATGAAGGTATGGGTAAAATGAGGCAATTAGGGATCATTTTGGTGTTTTTCTTACAGTGTCTGTTAATGACTAAACTCTTTGACTCTAAATGAGACTTGAAGGCAACATTATGACACTGAATAGCTACATAATTAATCATTTCTACACATTCAGTTAAGTTTGGGTATAAATTTGCAATCCTGACTCATGCAAAAAAGGTTAACCTAATGAATACTGGGATCAATTTAAGCTACAACTGCCCTTTAGTTGATATTCTTAAATAATGCTGCAACATAATGCGTCTTCCATCCAGTTAAAAGTGGTTTTGGGTTTGCTTTCCACCATTAGAACAAAAGATTCCCAGACTGACACAAACATTTTGCTTATTCTACCAGATAGCAAACATCTCTTTTAGATGTGCAAACCTTTGCTATTACAGCTCACTCACTTTAAGTTCAGTCCCACATTTTTGCATGAGCAGCATAAAACCACGTGCCCCAACATAAAACTAGTTTTTTTTCCCCAAGAACAGAAATGTGCATGCACAGTGAAAAAGAAAGATAAATAAAATAAATCTCAGCCCACATGCTCAGCCATCTAGACACCTACATGTCCGCCCACACAAGGCTGCTCAAGCTCTGGTTCTGGTTTTTGGATTTATAGATGCAATTCCTCTGTCTCCAGGTCTTCATCTGGATTTGTGAACCGATTGTTTTATATTAAACAAGTAAATAAAAATATGTCGACAGTACAACACAGTGAAATGTGTATAAGCCCAGCTATAGCCTGAAAGCAGAGTACAGCCCTGAGGTTTAGCTCAGCAATCCTTTTCCTCCTGCATTCAGTAGCTTGTTGGGGATAGCAGTCTTAATGAATTAGTGATGCATACGGAATATTGCAGTGTTGTACTGCAGGTCTAATCCTTTCATGAGCTGTCTGCAAAGATGTCCAGAGCATAAATACACACTTTCCATTCTCTTTGAGCAAGTCTTTTTTTCTTGTTGTGTTCTTGTGTTGTTTATCAATTTTGTTACTCTGCCTTCCTCTCCTCCATTTGTTTCACTCCCTTGGTACACTTTCTGCAGTCTTTTTCCTTTTGTGACGTATTTTCTCTAATATTTTTTTCATATGCTGTCAGAGTTTTTCTTCTCTCTTTTTCTTCTCTAGCCTTTGATGTATCTGTATACTTCTCTCCATTTCCCTCAATTAATTACCCCTGCTTTTGTTCCCCTCTGTTTTCATGTCACTCTTGTCTCTTTTCTCTAGCAAATTGAGTGTGATAACTTCATCACCGTCCTTCAGAAACTAAACGACACTTTCATAGTATGCGGAACAAATGCCGGAAGCCCAAGATGCTGGATGCTGGTAAGTTTTATATGTGCCTCAATTTCATCTTATCCAGGTTTTTCCCCCAGAGCCTGAAAAATCATTTACAATTAGCATTTATCCATTTGCACACTCTCTACTGTTGATAAGATGAAAGTTATTAACTTCTACAGATAGGGTTTGCATTTGCTATAATGAATATGAGCCTCCTCGGATATATTAAAATGTACCCAGTGAGTCCTGGTTAACATATACAATGACAAAGTTCTCGACCATTTCTTCAGTATCTTCCACTTATCCCTGCAGGTAAATGACACCGTGCTGACAGATGTCCAGGGTGCTGGACCGATACCATCAGCCTCCAACATCTCACCACCCTACCCTTCACAGAGATCCATCAGCTTGCCTGCAGGTAACAAACACAAGAGGAAAAGTCCACATAATGTTTTGAAAAATGTCATTTTTATCTTAAAGGAAAAACAAAAAAATCATACACATAATTTTTTTAAAACATCTTACAAGAAAAAAATAGATAAAATAGTTTCTGCAGACAGTTCAATTTTTCAAATGTATCCTATACAGACTGGTGACCTGAATGCATCCTGCCTGTATTTCCTTTTTGAACTGGCACAACACACTTATTGGGATGTGAACATGTAGGTTAGGTAGATGGATGGATAAGAGAGCGTTGGACAGGGACAATGTTCAGACCCGTTTATTTCTGATTTGCAGGACTGATATTATCTTTAGAAGTAAACACATCTCATGGACATCATGGTAACATGGCAACAACACTGTGAATTTTAACAGCGCTAATGATGTAGCTCTCCATGCTACGCGATAGCGCTTCATACATGCCTTGTCCTGGTAGATTCTGCTTCAGTCTGAGCCTGTGCAAAAGTCTCACCCCAAAATGCTGTGAGGTGATTCAGTGTACCTTCTGTTCATTCTGCCTTTGTTTTTTATCAGGAGCAGCAGAGCAATAGCTGTGAGTTTCAGGGTCCCAGGAATCTTATGATTCCTTATGCATGTCATGAAAATGAATAAATCCCTTTAGCTTAAAAACCTCACAATATTTCAAAGAGTTAATCCTTTATGAGATATATTTTCAGAGTGAATGTATGACGATCATAAGGACTGTGGCCTAAAAAGATTTGATATGTTATCTGCTTTAACTGAATAAAAGGCTCAATAAGTCGTAGATAAATGCTAATGAAATAGTTATATTTTTCCCTCAGTGAGAGTCAGATTTGCTTTTTTATTCGTACGTTTGAGCCTTTCCTAATCTAATATTTAGCCTATGCATAGGGACTTTGTAACGCAGCACCCGTTTGGCTCACAGCTCGAGAAAATGTTGCACATTTTGTCCTTAGGGCAGATCTTATGTGAAAGTGCAACACTGTGAGGAGATCACACAATGATCAGCACTAAACATACAATGATTACCAGCTTTTCTCTTCAAATTAGAGAAAAAATATCAAGTAATTTTCTTAAAAATTGAGCTATTCCCCCCAAAAATATTGTAGTAGACTTAAAAAATGGTATTGATGCTTTAACATTAAATGGTAAAGGTGCATTATGTTAATTCTGTTTTGATAATTCATAAATAAATAAATAAATAAATGGAAGACAATTTGAGACTATAATGTTCTCTGGAATATGGTTTTGCTGGCAAAAAAAGCTAAATATTCTACTATATTTCCAGTGTCAAAGTCAATATACTGTATATGTCATATACTGTATATACATACTGCATACTATCTCAAGTCAATAGTTGGCCACATTACAAAAATCTGCAGACTGTCTAGTATTTATGATGCATCTCTGTTTATGCTTTTATCGTCGACTACTCCATTATTTTTACCTCAGTCTCCAATATTCTTCAAATCAAGCATATTTTATTGCTGCAAGACAAAACTCACTGAAGTGATTGTCTCTTAGGGCTGAAAACGTCTTGCTGGAATCCACAGGAAATTAATTCCCTAATTGTGCGATTACGGAACGGTGCATCATGATTAACTAAATACGAGTCACTAATTAAAGTCACCTAGCTGTAGTTGAAGTGAGAAAAGGGGGACACAACATTATCTGTTTCTAGAGCCTTAAAAGGCAGATGGGTGGCTTAAAGAGCCATTCAAATCATTGAGAGCTTGTTGTCTCCTACAGATGTGGATTAATTGTGGAGCAAACTCTTTGCTTAAGCTGAGAGCATTTGAATAACAATCAGTCCTGATTAAGATGTTACTGCCTCAATTTCAAATCCCCCCCATCTTGCATTGCTATGGAAACAGAGCTATAAGTGTGGTTCTGAGAATATGGTGATTGCTGGCTGCTAATTGGTGCAGTGAGATATTCTGCCTTGATGCCTCCTTTGCTCCTTTTTCATGATTTTATATTCTGTTTTAGTCCTCCTGAGTGTCATGTTTTTTTCCCTACCCTTGCTACCCACTCTGTATTTAATGTTTGCTCCTTAATACACTCTTCTTCACCCTCCTTCAATCCTTTTTGTGTTGCTGTTGTCTCATTCTATCCTCCTCAACCTTGAACCGATGTATTAAAAGTGCCTTCTCATTTTTTACTTCTTCTTTACCCTCTATTCTCTGCTCCACTTCCCTGTTCCTGGCTGTCTCAGATGGGAGTCTGTATTCTGCTATGTCATCGGTGGGAGGTCATTCTGGCTCGATCCGACGTACATTTGGCACCAAGAAACTCCTGAGGACAGAGAACATTTGGCTGCAGAGTGAGTAGGAGGAGGGGAGTCACGCAGAAGCCACACAGGTTTAGACTAATGCATATGGAGATTGTGGGTGGTACTCTCTGTAAATCATTTACTACCGTTCCCATGGGAGAGAAAAAAAAACATGTAGGTGTATTCACAGATATCACCAGAAACCTTTCTGCTCAGATAAACTGTTTATGTCCCTGTTGGGTCTCTTAGCATTGTTTTAAGTATTTGAAGGATTGCTAAACAATGGGATGTAATCACTATTCATTTTGTTTGGTTGGCAAGTGCAATACACTTAATAACCCAAGAGATGTCTTGGAAATACAATACACGCCTGACAATAATTATATCTTAATGGACACATGTGAATCTCATTACCAGATCCCCAGTTTGCCGGTGCTGCAATAATCCCATCGACAGAAAAGTACAAAGAGGAGATCTACTTCTTCTTCAGTGAATTCAACCAGACGAGGGTGGACGAGGAGCCATACAGAGCCCGCATTGGGAGAATCTGCACAGTAAAAAATCAACACATACTTATAACCTAAACAGTCAGCGAACTTCCACAGCTTTAAAGGTTCCCACTCTGGTTAGGCCATTCCAAACATTTTCCTTTTTAAAGATATTTTTGAAGAGTTTTTTCTCGATAACGTGTTTCTCTGTGTTTAGTTTGGTTTGGCAGTCTGAGGGGTTTGAAAAAAAATGTTTAATCAGAGTGCTCAGGGTGTCACTATATTTATTCTTCCCTTCGTTATTTTGTGCAAAATATCTGAGCTAATTAGGTGGCTTCATGACTCATCAGCAGAAATAATCTATTAGAATAAGCTCAAATATACTAATAAAGGTACAGTTTCAGTGTATTTATTTGGTAAATACAAAAAGTAAATACCTGGTAATGGTACCTGGTATTACCTAATAATTACCTAGCAAATGTATTTATGAGCACTATAAGTATTGTACAACTTTGTTACAATACATGGTTGCAACCTAACTATCTGATGACAAATATGATGAAAGACTTAGTAATAGAAAGACATATTTACTTATATGTCTCCGTAGTTTCCTGGTAGTTTTTTTTACATAGTGCTAAGAACTTCCATGGTAAGTTCAGAGTATTTATCAAACTTTTGGAGCTGTTGTTTCCTTGTATTTACCCACTTAAATTAGTTTCATTTACCTGGTAAGTCACAGAAATTAATTGGTATCTACTGGGTAAATACCTGGTATTTAAGGGGCTGTAAAAGAAACCGTTACCAATACAGTACCAGTCAAAAGTTTGACACACTTCCCTATTGGATTTAATGGGAAGCTGTGTCCAAACCTTTGACTGGTAGTGTGTGTGTATGTATA
>JBAMIG010000006.1:4527152-4538224 GCA_037177335.1 Kiunga ballochi
ACATTAAGCTTATGTAACTCTATTCAAGTTAAAATGGTAGAGAGGGATGTGTCTAAAAGGATGTTTACACAGCAATCCGTACCTGAATAATTAGCTAAAAAACTGTATAATTCATTAGATTTCTCATAAGTTCAGCTATTTCATCATTTCTGCTTGAGTTGCTTTTTTTAAATAACAGCAGATTACAATTGAAAAATCAAACAAGAATAATTTGGATTTAATGGGAAATGTTATCCTTCGCAATTAAAAAAAACATTTGTTCTTTTGTAAAAACCAGACAAGGCAGTGTGAGGACAAAAGACTTCCAAATGACAGCAGGAACCTGCCTGCATAATTATAACCGAGTGTCTTAGGGGGTATCCAGGGAATGAGGATGCGAGATAAAAAGGTATTGTTGCAATCATATTGTCTTTGAAAGAATGGTAGAAAAATCTGTGATGTGACAGGACAAAAGTCGTTCTATAAGTTATCATTTGTAACAGGAAGGAGTGGATGTTTGGAGGCAGTAAAAAATATTCTTTAGGAGTACAAATAGTTATGGTGGGTAATTTCCTTTGGCTGTGATGACAGTGAAACAGTCGGCACTAACACAATAGGAAATAGCGATGTACAAATACAAGAGACAGTAAACAGTCTGAGTGATTCTGCACTTGGCTGACTGCAAGGCAAAGCGATTGCTGGCAGCTAGAATAAATGACTCACCAGCTTTTAAACTGAGGCCGCATCCGATATCGACAACCTGAGTCAAGCTGATCAATTGTGCAAAATTCTTAGAGGCTCGTGTTGGAATTCAAAGCATCTTCACTTAAATAGCAGAAAAGCTCCAGAGGAATGTTTCCTTTTGGCTAAATGACAGAGAAAATCTTAACATAATATTGGTTTTGTGGTTAGAAGAGACAACAACACAGAAGCCCCAAGAAGCATGGTCCAATAGAAATAATGCTGCAGTTTAGGAAGAGGTAAAGACAATCAGGATTAAAGGATTAATTTACCGATTCATTAATCTAAATCTTTATATAGGACCACTACATCAAATTTAAATTGCCTTTATTTGTCTCATCCGCAGCTTAATAAGCAGGGAAAGGGTCTGTGCACCTGCTCCAGATGCTTACACACAACAATAACAGACAAGCAAGGAAATTATGAGTATGAATAACATGAGTGAGTGAACAACAGTAGATGAGTTGTTTACTGACTGCAATCCCAATTCCAAAGAAATTTAATGCAAAAAAGTCATAGACTTTGTACAAAATTGTAATTAAAAGCAAAATGCAATGGTTTGCAAATGCCATGAACACACAGTAAATTCCCAGCAGAACATAAACATGAAATGTTGAAATTTACCATTTTAAAATAGTGTTGCATTTGTGATGGCAGCTCATTTAGATGAAAAACAGATTCCATGTGGAGAAAAAGATGCTGAAAATGTAATTAGTGGAAAAGTCCAGGCATCACTGACTGTAAAGACAATTTATTATGTAATGTACAAATGCAGAGTGAAGCAACACTACATAAAGCTTTTGACCTCAAACCTCTGCTTCTGACTCAGTGGTGCACAGACATTTATTTAGTACAGTAACAGCCAAACAAAGTTACATAATCTGTTAATTATTTTATGTAGCAGGTTTTTTGTTCAGGAAACTCCAGTCTTCCAGTTACTTAATCAGGCCTTCCAGTTTGCATTCATACTGGAAATGTTCCAGATGAAGAAAAAAAATCAATGTTTTTATTAAGAAAAAAAAATGGACAGCGCAATAAGAGCTGCCTCTCATGTCACAACACATAAATCTGGATTTATTTACCTTTTTACGTGCTTTTGAAAATACCAGAGCAAAATACAAGGCTTTCACACGGTTTACAGTGTTTTCTCTTGTTTTCCAACAGATCAAGGCAAAGTTTTTAAAGTAATTCATACCAGTGAGGAAGTCTTCATCATTTCTCAATACTCTCTGTTTTACAATGAGGGGCCTGTTTTGAACATGGTGATCGACTCTCAAAAGGTAATGTTGCAATGTGTGGCAAAAGGGTGTTTCAGCTGGATTCAGGCTGTCATCAGAAATGTTGTTAGGCTCACAGGCTTGTCACGTAGGGGTGATTAATTATGTTGCAGCACTTTAGCTGGACCATAACATTACCAGCTAAATCAGAGAGAGGAACAAATGTAATTTGTATTATTAGCAATTAGCTATAATATTATTGTTAATGAGTTTTACTACAAATGATGTACATTTTCTTTAATGTTTAATAGAAACCCTAGGAGGAACTGTGTTGCCAAGGGGGTGGAAAATTCAAATAAAAGTTTAGTATGCAAAAATTCAGATGACTTTATGATGATTTGAAGTTGTGCTTATTTTCCCATTTAAAAACTAAAGGATATTTATTTATGAATGCTTGTCCTTGACTTGAAATATGCATTGCTATTGAGAGAGTGACACAATAAAGCATTACTGTAGTCTGCATTTAAATAAAATGTTATGTTCAATTTATTACTATGATATTAAAAGCTTCCCTGTCTCTTTTATCACATTTTTATTTAATGAATAAAAAAGTATTTAATAAATTGCTTGTATAATCATTATAATGATAAGTAAATTATAAATAAAAAAGTGAAACAGTTGTATAAAAAGAATAATTTAACACTATAAGAATATATAAAACTATTGAATTTAATGTTTTAACTGCACATTTTAAAAGCATATTTTAAAATTATATTTCAATAAGATCATTGCTATTATTGGCTCCATAAATCATTTATGATTTAATACGTGCTGCTCCTCAGGGACATCTCTACGTTGGAACGGCCATGGAGGTCCAGCGATTGAAACTAGCCGACTGCGGTCGCTATGGTGACACATGCAGGGAGTGCATCCTTTCCCGGGATCCGTACTGTGGATGGGATAAGACCAGGAGAAGGTGCATGGCCATCCCACCTGGATACAACGTCACCACTGGGTAAGTTTAGCTGTGATGTCACTGCTGCACAGCTATTGGCTGTTTTCACATGAGCAAACAAGACATGGAAATTAATTCATTCATCACTTTTAAAACACACAACCACAAGATTGCCAAAGGAAATGCTCTGGTTCATTCTAGACAATGAGATCAAAAAGATCAATAAATAACATTTTCACTCCAATGACAATGAAACATAAGTTGATGGAAAGTTTGAATATCACAGAGGAAATTATCATCCTTTTGATGGTTTTATTGGTTTTTAAAGCCTGTAAATTATTTGCAACTTGTACAATGTTTGCTATCTCTAATAATTCAAATTTAACGCCTTTTTCCTTCCTGCTATTAGTTTTGTATGATTTTTCTCTTAAGTTCTTGAGAAACAGTCACTTGAGGCAAAGGCTTAAAGCAAATTTATGTAGTGATTATTTATTGCTAATTCATCTTCCTCTTCCCCAACAGGACAATCATTCAGAATCTGGACCAGTCAAACTCTTCTGTTTGTGGGGAAGCTGCCGGTGAGCCCTTATCTGCTCTCTCCCACTCCCTCTGTCTTAATGGAAACAAAATTGGAGCCTTTATGTTGAACTACAGTAAACATGATTATCATTTAATTGAGCAGAGTCCAAAAACCCACAGGAATTTTATAAATACATTACATAACATTATTTATATATTTAAGATTTCTCCTCAAAGTTAATCTTATTTTACCGAACATAAATAATTATTGTCCCACGAATTACAATCACAAACACACTTAAATGTTCCACTGTGGCCCCTACATCATTTTCTGTTTAGGTTAAATCCAATCAAGCATGAAACCTCAATTTAATAACTTAGGACTTTATATTTCTTTTGCCAAGTTTAGGATTAGATTAACACACCAGGGACCCCATGTGCAAAATGTATTTGTGGGTTTACACAGACTGTGTACAACAGTGCTACACCAGGTATATAATGTAGAAGCTGTTCCAGACTTTAATTGTGCTGCATGTAGACTTAATGGACGTGGAGTTCATGAACAACCAGGGCCCTGAAGGTGCAGAGCATCAGATATAAAAACAAACTGTTTTGTTACATGTTTTCCCCACAGCTCTGAAGCAGCGGCGAACTTCTCCTCGAGAGGTCTTGGTTCAGTCCAACACCTCTGTGTTTCTACCCTGCCCAGTGCGCTCCTTCCACGCCACCTACCGCTGGGAGAAGGACGGGCGCATCCACTTCCCCTGCGTTTTCGCTGGAGACTTCTGTGTCCTGGGGCCGCTCATGAACACACCTCTTAAAGAAGGTGTCTTCCGTTGCATGGCAACTGAAGATGGATTTAAGGTGGAGATCATCTCCTTTAGGCTGGTGAATAATGGCAATCTTCTGTCTGCCTCCTTTGTCTCCACCATGGCATTATCGCTCCTGTTCGCCAGGGCCACCCTGTGGCTTCATTAACCACAGCTAATACTAATGCTAACTCCTCATTCTTAATGGCTCCTACTGACAGGATTAGACGAGGAGCCATTGTGCCGCGGTTAGGTTCGCAGAGCATTGATGTCGATGGTTGGGCTTAAAGTGGCTTTTCACCTTTTTTTATTTTGGTTTTTAGAAAAAAAATGGACAAAAAAAATCAACGAATAAGGGACTAAAAAAAACCTATATTTTTTAGCATAAACAACATATCTGCAGCCACAGTTGTCTTAATATGACCAGAATAGTAAAACGCATACATTAACATTTAAACTAAAGTGACTAGGAGTTACTGTCCATGAACTGTCTTGTCTTGTAACCTCAAACTTATTTCAACCATAATAATTTGGTGCTTTGCGAACCTTTCCTCCCCGACTAAAAAAGAATATATCCAATGAGTTGGACATATAAACAAACTAAAAAAAACCCCACCAATACCAGGCCAAGTCTTTTTAAAAGTCCTCTGCTTATTTTGAATTTGACTTGATTGTGCTCATTTGTGGAAATGTAAACCTTAATAACACTCCTACATCTATTCATTCATCTTGTTAAACTTCATAGTTTAAGCTTATTACTACTTAGAAATTGTCTGGTATTGAGATTTAAAAAGCCTTAACACTTCTGGAACATTAACTCCTAAGCACAATTTTGCAGTCGGGGCAGAATACTGCACACTCAGTTGGACTTGGCGCTACAATTAGTGCAGCGGAGTCTAACAACATGACTGAGAGGAAGTGTCAGCTTTTGACAGGAAGTAGGCGGATGGGCAACAGCTCACCCTCGAACATCACTGTGTCTCAGCACGTCCTCCTCGGACGAGGCAGTTTCTTGCATCTTTTTAGCAGATGGTATCAGATATTGTTATTGCTCCTTGTTCACAGCTTTCTCCATTATACTGATTTGATTTTGTTGCAATCCTTCCTCACTCCTTCGGAAATCATTCACACGATGGTGGAAGTGAGACATAAAACCTGCCTTCAGAGTGTTTTACTCTTAGGAAAAGTCTAGAAAATGTCTTTTCATCTAGATTAAACAATGCAGATTTTTTTTAGAATCACATGTGAGTAATTGTGCTCTATAATATATTCTGTTTTTATTCAGTCTAACAAAAGTTGTGAACAAGGTGCTATGCTATAGCTATTTAAGTACAAACATAATCACAGTATCAAAGGGACAGAAGAATCTAAACTGTATCACAGAGTTGGGTTTCGTGGTTTTCCAGGAGGAAAAAAAAGGCTTGTATTTAGATTGGTGAAGTGTGTTCTGGATGTTTTCGCTCAGCAGATGCAGATTTTTTACCATTGCTGCCTACGTTTGTGACAGTTTGTCTTGATGGTTTGTTATTTTATGCTATAGTTTGAATATAATATGTAACCATTGCTTGCTTTGCCTCTTCCCCTCGGCACATCTGCACAAATTCAATATGTTTTAAAAAATATTTTATTTTACAGCCTGACTGACTCGGGTTTTTGACTGTGCAGTCACTGACGCTCAGCTGCATCCACTTTTAGCAATGAGATCAGTAGGTTTGGGATTAAACGTCACACACCTGCAGTATCAACCTTTAATCATTATTCTGATGACCCTGAAATGAATTATTAAAAAGACAGATTAGAGCTGAATGCAAAAGGGAAGACTTATGAATGAGTGTTCGTGTGCAAAAAGAAATGCCAAAAGCTTTGCCAAACCTCATGAATGCTGATCAGCTGACTAAAAAAAGTAGAATTCTGTTGTGATGAATAATGCAGAGGATTAGCATGTCCTCCAGAGCTTTGAAAATGATCCCTCACTAATGATACATACATTTGGTAAAGATGAGCCTTTCACAGAGACAAAAATGCAATTAATAGGTAATTATACATGAATGCCAGCTCATTATGTTCAGATTTAAGCATTTTTATTTGACACTGTTAGGAATATGAGCAGCTAGCATGAACCTCGCCATGAAACTAGCAACAAAACAGTGTGAAAAATATTTATTGTCTAAAAAGAACCTACATATTTGTACAATATTGATCTCTTTACAAACTTGGAAAAGGAAAAACAGACATACACCAAATGCAAGTCTATCATGCATCTTGCATGTTTTTCTGTCACAACCGGTGGGTTATTTATACCAGTCATCACCCCAGCACTGCTAAACATTTAGTAAAGATTGCTCCTTTTTTACCTACCAGAGACTTTTGGCAGGCTTTGAAACTGTGATACGCTGATATGTGATGTGCTCACAGCATTTTCACCAAAAAGCCTCTTAACACTGTAACTGCAATTTGATTCATTTGATTCAGAAAGCTGTTATCATAAGATACAAGGAGAGAGGTCTGTGCTATCCAATTCCACTGATCCTGAAGCCATGATGAGCTTCTTTACTGTACTCCAAATTCATCTCATTTACAAAGAGGGACTGCAAGGCATCTGCAGCATTGGTTTTGCCTTCTACCTAACCGTTTGGGACATACAAATAGCCACCATCCTGTGGTGTATAAGATCCATGAAACCAGCAGGGACCTCTGAAATGATCAAATAATGGTGAGTAATTGATGGTTCATACATTATATATAAAATTTTTTAACACACACATCATACCACTGTCTATTACATGAAAACAATGCCAATCTTAATATATGTGGCAAGTATTAGTTACAGCAAAGAGCATCCAACGTTGGAAAGGGATGAGAAATTTCCTAACTGTGATGATTGTTGTATTGAGATACATTTTTGCAGAGAAAAAGTGTGATATTTATGATTTTTATCGTGAAAAGATTAATGATTTGATCAATGGTTTCAAGATAAATATAATATACCTTTGTGAAGTCAATTATACCAAATGTCCCCTGATCAATACAGTAATTAATTTCTTTAGTTGGCACACTCCCAGCAGACTCGCATTTCCACAAAGCTCTGAACATTTCCTGCAACATCGACTCTGTGCCCCCTGGTGCTGATAGCCAGGAAATGCATTTAAGCACAGAAGAATACAACTTCTAATTGATTTGCTTTTTCTACCTAATTTTATTGTGTATACACATGGATTTGACATTGATAAAGCATTTTCATATTACATTAGGTTAAAACATGTGTGTAATGAACAGGCAAAGTAAGTGATACAATTTTTGTGCTGCCCCAGTAAACATTTTAAGCTGTTGCAAAACTGAGATGCAAAAATTATTTTGCAGCATTTGCAGGAAAGACCAGGCAGAAATAAGACTTTTGCACACCTACAAGAGAAAAAAAAGACAGGACTACTGGTTCAATCCAGTATGTAGTCAGAACTCTGAGGAAATGAATTATTTACTTTTAGGTTCTGCTGATACAGTGATATCTTGAGGGTTAAATTTCACAAATATAATAAAAATAATAATAATAATAATAATTAGATTAATATGCTATTTGCTGCAAAAAAGTTATGAGAGAAAGAGAAGGAAGAATTAAGCCAACACATTTTCTCAGCAACTGCAAAATCTTATTTTTATTTATTTCCCTCTTATAAAGAAGACATATTGTTCTAAGCCATTGCTTTTGGGGATATGAGACATATTGTTTAATCACAAAGAGGAATGGCAAAGAGTTTGACGAGATCAGTACTTGATCGTTGAACATCTTACCTTATTGCCATCCATCAAAAAGAAAAGACTTTTTGATATCTTCTTAAGCCACCAAATCAAAATACAACTTTAAAAAATGAATCTAAGCTTGCTGTCTTAAATCTTTTCCACTTTGTCTTAGTTTTTGCTTTGTTATGAATATTCATTCAGTTTGTTAGATCTAAAATTGAGTTATTTCTGTTGTTAAGTCTGATAAATGCTAATTTCCCACAGAGCTGTGTTTGATTTTGGGACGTGATTTTGGTTGATCACGCTATCTGCTGTAAATGAGTCAAAGTAAAGTGAGACGGGTCATTGTTTTGTCTGCCGTGGGGTTTTGAGTGTCAAGTACTGTACATGATGTGCTCCCATGATTCTGTGTCTTGATATATTTAATTTTAATAGTAACATGCCAAACTCTATTATATAAAAGAGATTTATACTGTATCCGTTCCATGCCATTCTATTGCCATCTCATAACATGTATTTTTAAATAACAGATATCTATAGTGCAATAGATATTCATGTAACAAATTCATATTGACATGTGTTTCCCTGAACATGTGCAGTGACAATTAATAAAATATAAGTATAAAAAGAAGGGTTTCTCGTCTTTATTGCAAAGCAGCAATATTCAGCTGTTTACAATTTAAGAAAATTATTGACAGCTATTGATTGCATGAAACATATTAGTTGAAGGGAAATTGATAGGTTGCTGTTTTTAGATGAATCTGCAACAAATTGCATCAAAGTGATTGTAATTTAAATTTTTTTCTCATTAAAAATAATGTGAAGACTTAAAAGACACAGTTTAAAGCATAAAATTGTTTGAAAAAGTTCGGAGTATCAGAGGGAATCTGTGTGCACATTGTAGGGTGTTTGAATCAGGTGTGTGGAAGCAGGAACTCACGGAAAAGCTGCAGGATCGGAGCTGGACAACCTGATGTAAGTAAGGTTTTAGAGCAACATCTGGTCCCTTTCAGATAACATCCTTTTCTGGAAAGGGCTTGCAGATTTCAATGAGACACTAAATGACATACTGCATCCACCACAACAGCATGGATTTGCAGGAGCAGAGTCCAGGTGCAAAACTGGTTCATCGGCAAAAACATTTTGCACATCATGAAAATTCAACACGGAAAAATTCAACAAAGGCCAAGAAATTTTGAGCATCAAGGGGGATGCACAGTTCATCCTAATTACGTGTTATATGATTAACACATGAAATAAAGCCTATGAAGGATGCTGATTAGATGCATACATGCTAATTAAGTCTGTCAAGAAAGGTGAATTTTCACACTTCAAAAACACATCTATAAAATCCATTATGGCAGCAATAAATTACTTCCCTGGCTAAGCTAAAGACCCTTAATATGTTGAAGTGCATCTATGTTAAATTGGAAATAGAAACATTAAATTATTACTAATATGATTGTCACAATGCAGTCTTGACTCTCCCTCCTGCAGATTCACAGCTATTCAAAGGGTTAACATGACTAAAGCATCTCACATGACACAAGTGTGGGTGAATCAGTGAAAAGACATCTAAACGACTCTCATTAAAGTCCATACCCAAAACAAGTCTTTCAATAGGGAGTTGAAACTTTTACAAAGCAAAAGGAAAGAAAAGAAGATTTTCTTCCATTTAAGTATTTTAATTAATAATTTAATTACTAATTAAACTATGCTCTGTGATGTGACAGGTGACCTTTGACCCTGCCTCTTGCCTAATGATTGCTGGTAGGGTCCAGCTTCCCTGTGACCCTGAATAAAAAGAATATGGGAAATGAATTAATTAAACTATGTTCACACAGCGAAAGTAGCTCAAATCCAATCTTTTCCATCTCTATGTGACCCATTTCTCATCTTTTTATGACTGTCGTGTGGTAAAAAATCATTTCACCTTCCTGAAGTGAGACATCACGGATTTTGCAGGACGAAGCGGGATACGGTAGGAATAAATGTAAACCATGAACACACAGTCTCGCAATGAAGTTGACCCAATATTATCCCTTCAACTATTCCTCATAGATCTTCAAATATGTTTACAGAGAACGGATCTGATCAAATTAAGAAAATGACGTGTTTTCCTGACGTTCTTTTTGCCTTGCCTGTTAAGCTGCTACATGCGGAGCATGAAATCACCATTTTGACCAGGAAGAATACTCCACACACTACAATCTGTCCTGTTTCATTTCTCCAAGCTGATTTTTAAAAATTATTTTAGACAGTTTCAGGGCTTTTTTTATGATTTCTAAACCCACCCCCTACCCCCCACCACCATCCAATTTTGAGTTGTTTAGGCATTTGTTTGTTTGTTTGTTTTTTTAGGTTTTTTTTTTAGCAGCTTCAGAAACCCCAACTCCCATTGCTACTTTTATACAACTCAGAACATCTGATAATGATTACTAGTTTTGACAGTGCTGAAAAGTCCCTGGCTGAACTCTTTAGTGTCCTCAGATAAACTACTAATTCACAGCTTTGGATCTGCTCTGTGTCAACATGACCAAAGAAAGTGTTTGTTTTTTGTTTTTTTTCTAAAGCAAAATACAGTATTTTGCATGCATTTGAATGTTTTTATTTTTACTTAAATTGGTTAGTAAAGATGTGTGTGTGTAAAATTCACGACATGCTCTGGCTTTGGACGGATCCCCTTTTGTTCTCAAAACTGTTTCAACTCTTTATGGAATACATTCAACAAGATGTTGGAAAGATTATCTGAGATTTTGATCCATTTTGAAAAAATAGTTATTTGGGTTACTTTTGCCTGTCTATCATCTCATCTATTTCCTTTCACCCAGAAATGATTAGGTGGAAATCTCTGGAAATATGTCATGCTGAAAGTTGCTAAAATCTTTCTTATGTGAGACTTCCCAAGATACCAAATCCAGCCTATTTAACCTTTAACAGTCAGCTGATGTATTTCGACACTATTAAAAGTGTAAAAAAAAAACTCTGTTAGCAGGCAGACACCAGTAAAGCTGCCAGTGAATGCTGAGCTCGAGGCAGAGCTTAATCACAGTCCTCCCAAACCTCTCTGATGGCAGAGTAAGTGTGTGTGTGTATGTGTGTGTGCTGTCAGAT
>JBAMIG010000006.1:4541462-4588484 GCA_037177335.1 Kiunga ballochi
CCACACTAACACGGGGAGAACCCACACTAACACGGGAAGAACCCACGTTAACACGGGGAGAACCCACGCTAACACGGGAAGAACCCACGTTAACACGGGGAGAACCCACACTAACACGGGAAGAACCCACGTTAACACGGGGAGAACCCACGCTAACACGGAGAGAACCCACGCTAACACAGAGAGAACACACGCTAACACGGAGAGAACATGCAAACTCCACGCAGAAAGTTTCCTGGTTGGACCCCCAAACGAGCCCAGACTCAAACCAGCAACCTTCTTGCTGTGAGGCCACTGTGCTAACCACTGTTCCACCGTGCTGCCTAAAGTTTTCATATTTTATAAATTCAATGTTTCTTCTCAGATCATCAGACATTAAGGGGTTAAAGCAGAGGATAATATTAAAACCTAAACAAATATTAACTTTTATTTTTGCACGCCCATAATAGTGATAAACGATTTACCTTTTTTTTTTTTTTTTTATCATTTTCTTGTATGTGGTTGTTTAACTTCCTTTTTTTACTGCCAGTGTCTTGTTAGGCAACCAGGGCTCTGTGTAAACACACACACGCCCACCACCTAACCTACATTGTTTCCGTGACATCTTGGCACTACTAGTTTGTGCTTTTTACACAACAGTGTTCTGAAATTATTTGTGTCTGACCTTGAAACATTGCTGACCATTTTCCCTGCATGACCTTTGGGTGATGATTAATTCAAACTCAATGATCAAAGTAGTTTCTTACTGCAATATTTGTGAAATACTTTCAGATTTCCTCATTCTTGCCTACATGAGACTGGCTTAATAGAAAAAGAGAGAGAGAGAGAGAGAAAAAACCTGGAACTCCTGAACCAGAGCAAAATCTCCTCAGTCACATTCCTGAGCAACACACACACACACACACACACACACACACACACACACACACACAGACAAAGAAAGAAGACTGAAAGAGAGAGTGTATGGGTGTGTGGGAGAGAGACATAGAAAAGAGTGTTTCTACTCAGTAGTGAGTCATTTTCATAGCGTCTGACACACAGCAGCTTTAAAAAGAGTTTTGTGGATCCCAGCTGAACAAGAAAGGTTTGACAACACATCTGGAGGTGAGTAGTTCCTGTCTGTTTTAAACTGGTTTGTCTCTGTAGGTTGATAGAACATGTTAGCTTAGCTGGATCATCTGAAAGTCATGAATCATTTCATTAATAGCAACGGGAGTTGGATTTACTTCCACAATCCGTCTGTGTTTGTTGTCATCTTGACTGAGTGACCTTTTGAAACACTGGTGCAGCATCTACCACAGATTCCTGCTTTTATTCCTGTTTGACATTATTTAGCAAATGTGTTGTAGTGCAATGTGTGGGATGTTTTGACAGTGTGTAGCTGTGATCAAAGTAAACATTTAGTGTTAAGATGGGTCTAATCCAGCTAGAGGAAAGGAAATACTACCAGACCTGCTCACCCCAACACACCTCAAGGATTTACAACTTTCAATATGTTTGATCAGCATTTAGTTTAAAGTCTGATTTTAACAATGCTCATTGTAAAAAAATATTCATTAATAATAGTAAAAATAAAACAAGAAACGTGGTTAGCACTTCACCCAAAAGCATGGACTGGTACAAATAACAGTAATTAAAAATTATACTTATTTTTCTTTAAATAGAAACTTCACTCAAGCCTTGTTAAAAAAATCCCTATTACTTAAGGATACCTTACTGCTGGTGGTCTTTTTTCACTTCCCAGCCAAATTCCTGCCAGTGTTGCAGGGAGCAAACAATTTTTGCCAAACATTGACAATGGCAAGTTTATCTTTTTAGATAAATTGTTGTGGAGATAACATTTAGTCTGTCACAACTGGCCTATTTTCACACCAGAACTCAGGCTTAGACACACAAAGTTAATGTTTTAACTTTTAGGACAAAATGTAATCATCATGCTTATAGTTTTTAACATTGCTAACAGGAATATTAAAACAAAACTATGTAAGGTGAGTTTAGGATAAGGCGAAGAAACACCAGCAGTCTCCATTACACCCATAATGCATTTAGCTGTAGCAACACTGCTTCTACTAAAGGAAATGTTGCTGGTTATGTGGTCAGAAGTCAATAATTCCTGATTATTAATAAAATCCCTACAACTGGTCACTTTACATTACATGCGTTAGACATAATTTTCTTGGTGTTCTTTTTAATGATGTAATTATTATTAAAGTGCCAAAGTAAACATGTCATACCTGTTACATGTTTCTGAACCTGAACTGATACAACAAAAATTATTCAATAAGTTTGAGTGGAAAATGCAAAGAGGTGTTCTTACAAAACTACTCAATTTAATTTTCTTAAAATAATTAAATAAATAAACAATAATAAATTACAATAAATAAATGACAGTGTAGAGTTACACAGTTGACTTGTGATGACAGTAATCAGATTAAACAAAGAAGGGATTTGGTTTGCGGCATTACAGCATATTTTATTTTAATATAACTTTTGCTTCTGCTCTCTTGCTATTGTTTGAACATCAACAATTATTTGTTGGCTTGTTTTTTTTTATTTTAGAAATGAATAATGAACATGAGGGCATGAGCATGTTCTTCAGTCTTTGAGTGTGGGAAATTACGCTTAGCATGTATGTTAACTCAATTTGAGATTCATGAAATAAAATAAAGTAAATAGATACAAGTTTTCATTTAAAAAGGTGAGAAAATGCATGAAGTTATCAGTTAATAAGCTCCTCTTGTTCATAACTTCCGCTTTTCCCACTGACAGAAACACTCAGGACTTTTTATAAACCCAGTTTTGTCACTCTGACCCGACGCCTGAATGATCACACCACCACCACAAACGTTTTTTTTGTTTGTTTGTTTGTCTTTTTTAACCTCATTTAAAAATAATATGTATATCATAAATAGTAAATTAAATTAGTCGACATTGTTATTATTAAGACATTTCCTGGGAAGGAAGCTACTTTACTGTTACTTGTAAAACGAGTCTAGAAAGTTTTCTCTTTTTAGCAGAAGTTGTAGTCAATCCTTATTTTCTACATTTTAATATCCTGTTTCTCAGAATTTCTTTGTATGCTTCTGATGCTTTTTGGTTTTCTACAATCTTTTTCAAATAGTCTAATTGTTCTGGGAGCAAGATGTGTTTATATTCCTAAGATAATTTAGGTTTTCCCTTTTTTATGCCATCATTCAAAGAAGTTATGTATTGACATGGGCTCCAACATGCACTGTTTTAGGACTTGCTCGAGTTTCACGGGTCACAGCTTGTGGTTGCATCAGTCTTATTCAGTGACAAATGACCTTTGTTATCCACTCCATGGCAGCCTGTTCTTGCTAGATTTCCCTGTTCAACTAGATTTAGTGTCCACTATAATACCATGGATCATCAGTTTCCAAATAGAAGTACTTTCAGAGTATCAGTCATCAAATAAATGGGAATTATAAAACCCGTGGCATTCATTTGAATACGTTATCACACCTCTACCATTTCCAGTTCTGGTATTGCTCAACGACAGATTATTCATTGTTTGAAATAGTATTAAACAGCAAAGTTACACATTTCTGCACAAAGTCAATGAGGAATGAGTCAAATCTGATAAAGACAAGTACGCATTGTGAAACTTTTACTCATTTTTTTCTCCAAAATTGGCTATTTTAACTCTAAATTAGAACGATTTAAGTGGCAAAAGATTTATTTTGAAGCTAAATATAGATGCTGAAAAAAAAGTGCAACATTTAATAGACCTTATAACATTGTAAGCAGCCTTGCTTGTCAAATCCCGAGTATAACAAATGACATTTTCAGTGCTCATGTTCCACTTAAGTGCAGTCCTTCATCTGAAATTGAGAAACCAAATTTCAGGGTGGTAATGTCATTAGTTACCCCTGTTTTTTGTCGCATTTTAATTACGAAATCATTAATGATCTGATGCCAGAAAAAGCACGAGACAAAATTTTCCCTAATTCAATCAAGTTCAATCAAGATAAAACATCTGTGAGATGTTATGTGCAGAAGAATAGATTCTTTAGATAAATACATTATATTTAGTATCTTAGGTGGATAGGAATAAGTTTGAGTTTGATTTGAATTTCATGAATTCATATTTAAAGTAAACATTTTCTACTTTATCAACTTTCTAGAAACTCTTGACACCTAACAATATGCAGTTAACCGTGAATGATGAAGAGAGTGTTTCCAAGAAAAACAGTGAAGAGAAGCCATTTTCCTGAGTGATTTGCTCTAATTCGATTTAATCGCATTGCAAGCTGAGGGCTCATAATGGCACAGTGTCATGAACGATGGATCCAGATATGTGACTGGAAAACGGAAATGTTGTAACCTGGGAAGAGGTTGTACACAGCTCATAAACAAGCACAGCTGTGTTTGTGTTCAGCATGTAAACATGGAGGACCAATGAGCCAGAGTAAAGAGCAGTGGTCAGTGAAACAGACTTGATTTCACATTAATGTGTAATTGAACAAAGTGCTGCCGTCAATGGAAGAAGTGTTTGCTACCTATTGACCACTGGGTAAAAAAAAAGGTGGGGTAAAAGGGCTTTGAGCTCACAAAATGATGCTTTTCATGTCATATCAAGCAGATATCTGACGGTTTCACAGTACAAATCGATCGAAGGACTGTTAAATAGTTACTCTATGGTGACTTTATTAGCCTACTTCCCTAAAGAAGCTTTTTCCTCATGTGAGCATGAACAGTGCTGTACATTTGATTATCTGGGTTTTTGTTCCTAAAATTATATTAACAAATCTCATCCAGTTAAGTTTCACTTCTTAAATCACAAGTCCATTTAAACCAGTGATTAAGATGCTCGTTTACAAAAGCAATGTTGTAATTCACAATGTAACAGAAATCATTTTCTCATAGACGTACCTTTTAACGAACCTGATTTTTCTTTTAAGTAGCTATTGTCCTGACTGTTTATTCTATAAAATATTCGGGATGTTGTTACTTTTTGTATTGCTGCAGTGAGTGATGATGTGTCAGTAAAGGCAGGTTTAAAAATTTGAAACAGCGCTAAATGTAGAGCTGCCACCTGCAGCAGCATTGCTCTCTGAACTACATAATCTGTCACCAAGAGACTTTGCATGACCCCATGTGATATTATTTCACACTGGTTGAAAAGGTTCATATTTATGTTTACATGATATGTAACCTCGAGGGCATGGAAACAACTTCCTGTGTTGTAAAAAGGATAATCTAGATAACGGTTGCATCATAAAAAGGATATTTTAGCAGTGAAGTCATAATCATTCTCGAACCCTAAACCCAGTAGTTTTCATTTATTAAGCTAACCCAGTGGAGCAATAAAGTTTGGTTGCAATGTGTTTACATCTCATCAAGGCAATCCAGTAAAACATGATCCATCCCTCTGCACATGCTGCAGGGAGTTTCCTCCTTATCTTTCCAGCTCATGCTATGTAACCTGGCTGTGAGCCAAACTTCTTATCCTGACCCAGAAAAAAAGACCATGTGCTTTGTATTTATAGAAAACGCCATAAAATTATGAAACATTAAGGGAACTGGAGGGGAAGTGGAAAAAAAGATATTGTTATGATGTGGAAATCTGTAGCATTGCCGGCACCTTTGTGCAGATTCTGGTCACAGAAACAGTTAAATAGACAATAGAGATTTTCAATTAAATGCATCCGAGTCAGAAACAACAATCTCTGCATGAACCCTTTCCTCTCAGGTCAGGCGCCAAAGTGACTATGGAGTAGAAATAACAGGGTATAGTAAAAAGAAGATTTTGTTGAAGTCTATTTGTTTCAGAAGAGGTGTGGCTGACATACTATTACTACTACTACTACTACTACTACTACTACTACTACTACTACTACTACTACTACTACTACTACTACTACTACTAAAAATAATAATAATAATAATAATAATAATAATAATAATGTCTTTTAATGCAACATAACTTGCCTCTTTTAGCTAGGAAGCAGACATTGGAACAATAATATATGTTTTAAAAAATGGAGTCAATATTTAACTCATTTTACTTTTACAATTATCATGTTTTTTAATCTGCTGCCAATTTCCCAGAACAGCTGTTCACTGCCAGATAAGACTGTTTAGATAGGAATGTTTTTGAAGTAGCATTGTTCCTCTTCTCATTCAACCTTTACACTAAGAAAGTTAGATACTGATCACAGTACAAACACACTAATTATGATTCATTCAGATTAAGACTGAAGTGTGTCTGTCTTGCATTTGTAAAAAAAAAACAACAATCTGAATGAGTCATTTAAATCCTAGAACAAAACATTTCTAGAAATAAATTCCACGTACTGTATACAGATAATTTAAGATGGACTACATTGAGGTTCATAATTTATTTAAAAACTGATTCACTTAATTCCATTTATCATGTTCTTTACAGTAAAGAAATGCTCTTTTTGTAGGCAGATGTCTAAACTATTACAGAAAATCTAGTGAAAGAAGAATGATTTTAACAAAATCACAGAAAAATTAGACTACATCTGTTTTTTTTACACGTTTTACCAGACATATCCCGTTCCTTCCGCCTGGATGAGACAAGGCCAAGAATGTTTGTTTAAGCAACGTTGTAAAGTTTTATGCTTCCTCCTCCTGAGAACTCAAATGTACTTGGACTATAAATGCTGTGATGAAGAAAGGGGCTGTTTTAAAATGAACGTATTACAAGACTCAATGGGTAACAAAGGGTGAGTGCTGTAACTTATAAAATGTTTGTTGTATACTGGGTGGGTAATGGGGGCATCTTTTAGAGACTGTGTTGTGTTGAATTGCAGGTTTTTTGTTATGTAATGAGAAAAAGACTGACATACTTTGTGGTGAAAGAGTCTTTAAACTGAGAAATTATTTGTTGTAACTAAAAAAATATTTTGCAAGATATAAATGGAAGTTTTTATAAGGACTAATATATTTTTATATTTGTACAGAAACACTACAGGCAGTGTTTTATTTTCATTTTTGTTTTGTTAATTTTATTTTTTGTAAATTTGAATTCTTTCAGATTACTGAAAGAAACTCAAAATTACAGTAACAGAAAAGCAACAAAATGGAAAGAGAAACCAGACTGAAATAAAAACATGGATATGACCCTCAGCTACATTAAGCTAGATTGCTAAGTAAAGGTTTAATGCTTATCAGCCACATTATTAAAGCAACTTTATGGTGTTGTAGAGAGTCAACTAGTAAGATGTCTTTGTTTGTTTATTTATTTTGAGTATTTTAATACCTAAATTTGATTTCATCACATCTTTTGTCCTTATTGTTGCTGTTCTGTTCTTATTGTTTTTAAATTACTTTTATCTTTGTTTGAACCTTAAAACCCTTTTCAACTCATCTGTTTCCTCCACACCAGAGAGCTCTGACTGCTTAGTCTGCAGATTTGTTGCCAAGTGGTCTTGAACCGCAGTCCTAATGTGGTGCAGGCTCCAGCCTGCCCAACTAAAGCACTTTGTGTTGCTGGTTGCAGGAAAAGCGCTTTTAATATGAAGTTTGATTTGATTATGATATTATGGCGGGTAGCTGCCTGTTCTGGAGAACAAGTAACACCCAGAACACTGAATATTTCTGGTATTATTAATTTAAAAGTAACCCAACAGTCCAAAGTTAATGACTTTTTCCAAAATGAAAGAAATACAGATTTAACATGTTTTTTTCTCTTTTCTTGCAGATCCATCACAATGATTTGGAATTTAATTCAGTTCAGTCTTTTCTGTGTGTGTGCTCTTGCATCACCAACTCCATCTATACCTCCTACCACTAGCGCTGAGGAAGGATCCTGTCGAATCTATGACTCAGACCGGTCTGCAGACTGTCGTGGAAGACAGCTTGGCAGTATCCCGCAAAAACTATTTCCACCAACGCTTGTAAACATCGATCTCTCCCACAACAAACTCAATGCTGTATATGCAGATAACTTTAAACACCTCCCTCAGCTTCGCACCCTTTATTTGAACTTCAATAACATTTCACACATCGACAATGACGCCTTTGAAAGTAACAAGCTGCTGGAGCATCTTGACATTTTTAATAACTCTCTGGAGGAAATTCCAGCAACAGCTCTGGCACCCCTCTTGAATCTAAAAAGGCTCTACATGTCCAATAACCTTTACAAACATGCAACATTGGCTGATAGCTTCTCCAAATTTGCCAAACTCCAGGTTCTGTCCATCGGTGGCCCTCTGGTGATGGGCCTAAAGAAAGCCGACTTTGAGCCCTTAAAGAACATCAAGTTACAAGGCTTTGCTATTAAATGTTCTTCTAATCTAAGTTACTATGAGCCTGGAAGTTTAGAAGTCATCCAGACAGTGCAGATGGGTTTTGATATGGCTATTGATCAACGACCAAATGCTCTCGTTCACATGCTGCATGACCTGTCCAATAAAACATTCAGTGCCATTCAGTTCCGCAATCTCTTTGAATTCATGTACTACATGGGAGAACTGGACATTTTTCAGGGTTTGAAAGCCATTCGAGCGGACCAGCTCATCTTTCACAGAGGCAAATTCAACGAGAATCTCCTGAGGATGGCTTTAATGAACATACAAGTGACCCCCATCAAAATGTTGACGCTTCAGTACATTGATTTTGCCCGTTCACCAACATTTGTTGATAGCGGAGCAGGTTCCAGTATCACAAATTTGGCTCTGGATAAGTTGAATCTTTGGTAAGTATTTTGATGCAATTTACATTACTTAAAGCTAATTATTTATTAATATGTAGCTTACAATACAAATGTAGCTCCACATATAAAGTACATATAAATATTATATACATTTTTAAAAAAGCATACATAGTTTTTTTATGTTCTTTTAATTTGTATCATACATAATGTAAAATATGTTTATTTCCTATAGGTACATCAGCAATCCTGATGTCCTACGGTTTGACTGGCGCTTCACCTGGTTCAAGAAAATCAAGCACATCTCCATCCAAAATGTGTATTTCAACTCAGTACCATGTGACTCCTGGTCTGAGATGGAAGGTGTGGAGATTCTGGATGTTTCCAGTAACCGACTGAGAAATGAAATGATCTTTAACCTGAGGTGTGACTACAGAGGCACCATGCCAAATCTACACACCTTTAACCTGAGCACCAATGAGCTAATAAGTTTAAAAGACTTGTCTCATCTAACAAGGGATTTCAGGCAGCTGCAGGTGTTGGATCTAAGCAACAACAAATTGGGATCTCAGGAAAGTAGCAGAGGGTGTGTTTGGAAGCAGAATATCACTCGATTCATCGCTCACCACAACCAGTTTGTAAGTGAAGCCTTCGGTTGTTTGCCCACTACAGTGCAGGACTTAGATCTCTCCTACTGCAACCTGGACCAGCTGGATATGACATACTTTCAGAAAGCCACCACCCTGAAAACCCTCCTGCTTAATGGTAACAAAATTAAGTTCATTCCATCCAAGTGGGAGAGTCCATCATTGCAATTTCTAGCTCTGGATGGTAATTCATTTGGTCTGATTAACAGGGACTCCTTTAGGGATATGCCTCAATTGTCACATCTTCAAGCAGGAAACAATCCTTACCACTGTACTTGTGAGCTTCATGCTTTTGTCCATAGCACCATATCGGAAGGAAAGGTTAACCTCACAGACTGGCCTTTGAACTATAGGTGTTATCATCCAGAACCTTTCCTCAACACATTCATCTCAAAATACTTTCCTGGTCAAGTCGCGTGTGACATCAGACTAGTTGTCATCATCTCTGTTGCAACAACAACAGCAGTGCTCTTGATCCTTATGCTGATATGCTATATTTTTGACCTCCCATGGTACACCAAAGCCACATATCAGATCATCCGGGCCAAGTACAGAGCCCACAAGGAAAAATCAGCAGGAGAATCAGAGACTTTTACATACCATGCCTTCATATCCTACAGCCATTCAGATGCTGACTGGGTGAGGGAGCAGCTCTTGCCATGTTTGGAGAATAACAGAAACCCTTATCGTCTATGCATCCATGAGAGGGACTTTATGCCAGGAAAGTGGATCATCGACAACATCATTGAGAACATTGAAAACAGTCGTAAGGTAACTAAAAAGATGTCATACACTGGTAAAAATTGCCACCATATATTAAGCTTAATTTGCAGTAAGGGTATCAATTCAGACCAATTAATTGTCATTCAATCATTATTACTACAGCCAGTCATTGTAATGATGTAGAAAAACCAAAGTCGCTTCTGAAAGTCCAATGGCCACACACAAGCAGGCATTATTAATCTGTTCATATATATATAGGCTACACATATACACATATATACACAAATGGCTCACTAGAGTTCATTTGGGAGTTTTTGTTAATCAAAAAGTTATAGCACCCCATCTGTAGAAAACATATTTAGGAAGTAATTCACTTCACCTTCTGTAAGAGGGCAAGTCATCCCGATGATGTACTTGCCACGAAAACCTAAGTCGCCATCTTTAGGGGAAAACAATGCGTCTTTCTCATTCAATTGTATGTAGTTGGCTCACTGTTGGGGATTAATATAAACCAAAACAAAGCTCATTTATGGCTACTATAACTGCCAAAACACTGTTAAGTATACCTGAACTTGAGTCTAAACCTTTTTATATACAGTCTATGGTCTAAACTAACGTTAGTGGGTATGCGACACATAAGAGATATGGATTGTGGATCACTTAGTTTATGCTGTGCTGCTGATAGCACTTGTGCAATGTTATCCAAAAACGCTACAACTAATTCAGAGTTCATCCAAGATGAAGACTCAGAGTTTTAAAACAATTTATTAGGCAAAAAGGAAATTAAGGTAAAAGAGAATCTTATTCATTGTTTGATGAGCTAATATATAGCTAACAGCTAACTGCTAGCTTAAATACACCCGATCTGACTCGTTATAATAAAGAGGTCTTTTTTAAATGGGTACTTTGCATTCTAATATTTTTGAATGCATATATTATTATGTATACAAAATAACTTAATTTACATGTACCACTTGTAAAATGAAGGCCAGACATAATTATAAGTGGGACTTTGGTTCTCATAACTTTCCTTGTTGTGTTGTCAGCTGCACAGCCAATTGGTAAGTTGGCTGTGCAGCTGACCACACAACAACATTTGAGCATGTCTCCTTTGTAGTGTTGCTAGGGTCGCTTCACCCACACTGGTTTTGTTGCTATGAGTGACGTCAAAATGTCCTGGATGTCCGTCTGATAGAATAGAATGAAGGAAAACTGAATATTTGATAAATACTCAAATTTGAATGCTTATAAATATATAAAAATGCATGTATGTAGAGGCACATGGGTGGCTCATTAAGGATTATACAACAGAAAAGCGGCCTGAACAAAGAAGTATTTGTTTTAAAGTGTTCACGCACACATAGGCCCACACACAAAGTAGATCAAATAATAATGAACAGAAATGGAAGCGCTATGGGGTTAATGCAATACTAAATCATAACAAGGGAAATAGGAGCACAATTCAGATGCATACAAACCATTCCCTAATATCAAAAGTAGGCTTAGAAATAAATTTTCAGTCAAACAAAAGCCACTTGCATGCTATGTAGAAGAGTGTTATTATGCAACCTAACTGCAAGATGTTACTTTCTTTTTCTAAATATCCTTTTCCCAGGTGATTTTTGTCCTCTCCCGGCATTTTGTTAACAGCGAGTGGTGCAACTATGAGCTGTACTTTGCTCAGCAGAGAGCAATGGGAAAGACCTTCAGCGATGTCATCCTTGTGGTGAAGGAGCCCATTGACCCAAGCTCCTTGCCCAGCAAATACTGCAAGCTTAAAAAGATGCTAAGTACCAAGACATACCTCGAATGGCCCCAACACGCTAATCAGCAGTCATTTTTCTGGGAGCAGCTTCGGAGTGTCTTGGGAAAACCGACAATGACTTGTGAGGACACGCAGAGTGTGAGGAAGAGAAACTCGTCTGTGGGAGGAACGTCAGTTTTCTTTGTGGAGGAAAGGATGCCAGAAATTGCTATACCTGAAGGAGACATCAGAATATGAAATAATCACCAAAAAAAGATTGTTAAGAGGAATTACATTGATCTATGTGGCAGAAAGATCGAAATATTGAACAAATGACTGCAACTTTGTGTTATGTCTCAGAAATGACATGTCCTCATATAAATTTCTTTTGTGTAGGAGATGCCAACTTGGGAGCCAACACCTGTTTAGATGATGACAAAAATACAAACACTTTTCCCCCCATTGCCATTTTGTCATGTTACCCTGTGTGCCCTCTGCTGCCCTTTCCGTCTGATCGCTTCAGGCCTGGTGCCCTGTTGACAGGAATTGAAAGAACGGCTCAAATGAGATCTCCCATGTCGCACTCTGTGTAACAAGCAAAGTCCCAGGAAGCTGGGGTGACAGATGAAAGCACCCTGCTCTGTTACATTCTTGGCCCTCGGAGGGATGAGATCATGAATGTTCCTACTCTAAAGCCCCCCACAGAAAAATTAAACAAAAAACCATAGCAAGTGATAATGCTAAACTAATCATTTCCAAGTACTTTGAATGTATAAAGTAAGCTGTGTAGAATCCCATGCAGATGTGACATAAATGTATACTTTTCTTTCTTTTTGACATTTTATTGAAATTTTTCTTTCAGTGGGCTCCCAGGACACTTCTTAATTGTTTTAGATTATTAAATCAAGACTCGAGTGACAATATTAAGAAATAATGAGCATTTAGTAGAAGGAATCACACGAGTTGGATGCAATTAATCTTTGTGAATCTGTCAATAGTTGAAGAAAATAGACTTTCTTTATGTTGTAGTGTGATCTGACCACTAGGGGGCAGAGACACTACAAAACACATTGAAACGCTGTCATTTCCATTTTATCACTAAATGTTTCTTGGTTTTCAAACAGCAACTAACTCTTTTTTTTTTAATAAAATGTAATTTAATGTGATGCCAAATCTTTCAATTTTAAAGAAGCATACATATATATACTTCAAGACAAACTTTATATATATATATATATATATATATATATATATATATATATATGTTGAAAACAAGAAAGGATTTTATTGTGTATAGAATGATTCAAGACACTGCAACACATACATTTTTTATTATTACTACTTTTAGTTTGTTCATAATGTGAAAACTAGTTTCTTGTCTTTCACTTAATAATGGTACTTTTTTGTACTTTTAAATTTCATTGTGTTTTTTAATGAAATGTGCCAGCAGCCACCGTTTTATTTTTATAACTTTGAGTTGAGCTAAGCTTTAGTCTTACCCTATTTGTGCTAATTGTGTTTTTTAAACATGTTTTTAACATTGAGATCCAGAGGTTTTTTTTTTGCATATTTACATAATTTTTGTTGTGATTTTCTTTTGACTTTTAGTATGAAAGATTTTATCATGGCATGTGCATTTCTTACAAGGTTAGGTTTAATAGCAAAAGTTATCAGGATCTTAAGCAAATGATTCCTTTTGGGAAGGAGAGTTGTCTGTCTGTTATCATGTCAATACAAATAAGGCTCTATGTACGACATGGTTTATGATATGGTTGCAGGGAACATGAGATGATAACCTGAATGTATTTTTGCTCTTTAAAAAAATGAAGTACTGATATTTTAACTTTTTGATGGGAACTTTTTATATATTTTTATACATATTCAAAGTGTGTTAGGTCTTATTTTAGACATTTGGACAATCATGGAAATGGTTTGTTCTTCCTGTGAAGTATTGTTGTCATATTTTGTTTTTTAATAAATATTCCCATATTGAGTAATACAGTGACCATTGTCTAAACCTGATCTGGGAATACACAGATTTGTCATCAAGGATAGATGCATTAAAACACCACACATAAAAGATACACAATTTTACAAGTTTTAGAAGTAATCAATCTCTATTTACGGTATAAAACAGGGTCTTTAGTATTCGTTTTAAGCTCATTTAAATCAGGAAAAGTGGATCCATGTCTGGACTTAAACAGTTCTGACTTTCATTTTTTAATAATGCTTATTATTTAATTAGTAAATATCACTTTACTGCTCTGGTGCCAGAATTGATGATTTTAACAATCCTATTGCTCTGATACAGGAAATTTGGGCTACTTGTTTAAACATATTATAACACATAGAATAGTGAGCTGTGTCAATGCAGCATATCTGCAAAGTGAAAACCTGCCCTGCATGAGCAATAAAAATGTTTTGACTAAACAGCTGCTGTAGTACAGTTTTATCTTATAATGTTCATACAAGCAGCATGTAAATATCCATAAAACCTAATAGGCAGTACAGCGATACTGATGCAAACAATCTCCAAGAACTTGAAATGACTGAACTGCACATAATTGGCTTTGCAGTTCTGAATATCCAGTTAACAATCCTATAATATGCCAATTATGTTCTAGAACAGCACTCATCAAACCTAAAAAGCATAATGTTCTAGTGAAATGGATCTTGAAACAGACTGTATCACGGAAAGCTTTAAGGCCTTCAGGGAAAATTTAAACTTTTTTTAATGATTTTTTAAAATGATGGCCAATCATTTTATTAGCATTTTTAACCTCTTTTCTGTCCTTACTGTTCCAAGGATAGATAAATCCCTTCAGTTCTGCAACGTTTATTTTAAGCAATTACAGGGTAGGTACAGGGTAGGCAGAAATAAGCCCCGGGGCTTTAGCTTTTCCTTTTTCGGTTGCTGATGTGCTGTAGAAATGTGTTTGTATTTACATTTCTGTTTTGTATGTAATTGTTTTGATTTTTTACCAAAATAAAAAAAAAATTACTCATTCATTTATTCATTCAATTATAAATACTTGCACTGTAATTATTAAAGCTCCTGATACTGAACTAAACTTAAGTTAGCGTATTTTGTCTGAACTATTCATTTAACTATTCAATGAATGAAAAACCATTTTTAGTATTTAATTTCACATCATTCTTATTTGTTGTTGACTGATAAGAAGACAGCTAGAAGGTTCAATACCGTATCGGATATTATGTAAGATGGGAAAAGGAAGCAGTAGCAGGCACATTATCTACAAAACAAAAGTGAAGTTGAGTTGAAGTCATTGTAGAGTGGTCCTGCCCCGCAAGAGACAAGGAACAGATGATCCCTGCAAGTCATTCACTCCTGACAACATCAATGAAATATCATCTACAAGGGAAAATATTGAGGCCTCAAGGTTATGTCCGGTCTCAGTCCCTACAGGTGCCTCATACCGAGATGTGTGATGCCAGTGAGCCCCATCGTCCACCACTGTCTGCATCAGTCATTGCCTTCTCAACATCTGTCACCACAGCAGCATGTGGCTAGTACTACTCATACCTATAGAGGCTACTATAAGTAGTAGTCTCATCAGTCATTGTCATCATTGGACATGTAGGCTTTGCCACTTATAGAAGGCTTCTTTCGTGCATTACTGAAATCTGTGATCCAGCCCATAATAATAAAGCTTTCGGTTAGTCTGACTAAATGTATGCTGCCTGCATGTCATTGTCAATGAAAATAGTTTTAATTGTGTCACAAGTCTGCTTATTTTAAAGGAGCAACCCCTGCATTTATTTCCTGGGCCTTGTGCCCCAAGTGAAATTGTCTGGCCTAATTTTCTAATAAAATACCAATATTAATCTTTTACCCTTCTTTGTTCATTTTGATGTTCACTGCACAGGCGAGAAGACTGGAGTCCAGTTTAGTCTTATGGTGGACATCCACTGGTCAAACCTGTCTGAATCATGAGAGGAAAAACAGAAATAAAAAATATGTAACCTTACAGCTTGTCATGGTAATGTATTGTTTTAAAATGGCTTATACTAAAGACTACAAAAACTAAATTAATACTGATTAAAAAAATAAGACATCTAAAAAAAATGCACACCAGTTCAGTAGCAGCACACATACCTCTGGAAATGCAAACATTTAACTAATCTCTTTTAAATAAAAAGGGTATCCACAGAGACCAAATAATTTATCATTGAACCATGGTAATATTAGAACAGAACAGGATTTTTGGGGGGCACAAATGAGGTGTTTTTTGCTCTCAATTTTACTCAATTATCCATTGCCTAATTTTTCTGAGCTTGTGCAAAAAGACTTTTTATTTTTTATATAGCTGCCAGGAGTGGCACCTAGCAGAGGTTATTCTGCAGCTGTAGACTTTTTTTTCTAGGTTCAACATGTTGTGCTTCCAGAAATGGTATCCGTAGTTACAGTGGATGATTATTTACATCCTATTTGCCTTTCTATCATGTCCAAACCTTTAGTTGTGCATAAACAAAGTAGATGTGCAGCTTGCAGCCATACCATGTTCAAAGTTATTTCCCTTCTTGTCCTCATGCTCAGTTTGAACTTAGGCACCTTGACTGTGTCTACAAGCCAAAATGCATGAATTGCTGCTGACTGGATGATTAGCAGTTTGTGTTAAAAAGTAATTGAACAGCTGCATCTAATAAAGCATCCCGTTAGTCTATTCACTGCATAATATACGTAATGTGTATCTTGTATTTCTTTTTTATTATTTCATTTATTCTTTTGTTGTTTCTGTAGATCACTGTGATGATTTCCTTATGTTGTTTATAGGCATATTTTGCAGTACCCTATAGCTCATGTTGGACCTGTGTGGCATATAAATATCTCACAAAGACCTGTTTGACTGAAAGATTAGTTTTTGCATCTCCCTAGTTGTGCACGTTTAGTCCAGTGCCGCAATACATCTTTATTTGGTGATGAAATGTTCCAGTAGTTATAAAGCAATTGCCTTACATGGCCATGCTGCTCACCTGTACAACAGGTTGTGGGGCTGCTACTCAAAGGGAGGGGCCTATCCGGCTGGTGTGTTTGCACACAGGTGACCAGAGGCCATATAAGTGATGAAATCCAAGCTGAGCTTAATCCACTTCTACCAGCACCTGTTAGCATCACTGACCAGGTGAGTCTTACAATTACTTATGTTATATATCTGTAGCATTTACAAATCCTGCTTGTACATTTAGTTGTGATGTCAGTTAATCAAGATTAGATGTGTATTTGAGATCCAAATTATTTTAATTAGTACCCTGACTGAATCATACAGGTTCTCAATGGTTTAAGTGTAACTGAGAAGAATTAGGCTATAGGAATCTGAATAACTCAGACTAGTGGTTTTTATATTTTTCATTCTCAGACTGATAGAAGCATCCTCCCAATATGTGCTTTTGATGCATTCATTTGTATAAACTAAACATAAAACCGTCTTCTTATATGGTCAACATCTGGAATAAATCCTCACCCAAAAGACATTTGGTTAATGTGCAAACCACAATTTCAAATGGTGCTTCATGTAAAAACGGCCCTCTGTGGGGGTCTAGTCTTTGTCACCTACTAGTTCATGCAAGTGGGAGGTGGATTCACTCTGCTCCCCTGTATCCGCTTCTCAGGTATCCAAGAGTGAAGGGCAGGTGTAAGGTTAGACATTTAAACGGTTTGTCTTATCGTTTTTGACCCTGGTCAATATGCATGGTTAAGCCTATATAATCCAGTTTAGTATCTTCTGTTTCCTTTCAATAGTTGTGGTAATATAAGCATTTGAGGACTAATGCTCAATGTCAATTTTAAAATATCTGCACTAAAAAATTTTAGTTTTTTAAAAACTGAATTACAATTTTTTTTTAGTGCAGATATTTTAAATTGACATTGAGCTTTAGTCCTCAAATGCTTATATTACAACTATTGAAAGGAAAAAATAGTAGTTTTAAAAACTGAATGGGTCACTTTTGTGTGTAGAACTTATGCTCACTAATTCTGAGCCATTAACATTGAATGCTGACATGTCTGTGCTGACTACTTTTTTTTTTTTTTTTTTTGCTGGACAGGACTTTCATATTCATATATAGCAGAAATTACTTGACTCAAACTATTATCATATACTCTCTGACACATGTTTTTTTTTTTTTTCCCTACTTCCTTTTTTAACAGTGAAAATGTTTCAATGTCAAATACTTCTTTCAGGCGGTGATTAGTATTTCTCTGACATTGTGTCCTTGATGTGTATACAGGACTGCAAAATGAGTGCCAATCTGCAAGGAGCTATGGAAGACCTCATCAAAGTTTTCTACCAATACTCTGGGAAAGAGGGGGACAAGTACAAGCTTAACAAAAAGGAGCTTAAGAATATGTTGCAGGAAGAACTCTCAGAATTCCTTGCAGTAAGTGAAAATGGTGGATGTTTGTGTAGGACCGTGTGTATAGACTGCTGCAGCGTTTAAACTTTACATCAAGGTAGAAATCAAAGTCGAAAATGTATTTCCAAAGCAATAGTCAATGTTGGAGTTTCAATTAGTTAAAACTTGCAGGTTTAACATACTGGGTGTTTGTTTTGCTGTTATATCTGTAGGGTTTTAATATGGGCTATAAATGACAAGAACGTCATGGTACTTTTTTCCACACTTAATGAAAACCGCTAATAGTGAGCGAATCTGATACTGATAAAGCTCATTCTACTTGTGGAGAAAAGGTGACTTGTGCTTTAAAGTTAATGTTGAAACATTTTTAAATGTTTAAATTTAATCAAAAGGTCTGCAGTTGTAGCCTCCTTTCTTCCTCAGTTTTGAAGGAATGTCAAGGTCAGCGTTTATCCGACTCCACTGCAACAGTGGGTTTGTGTTGCTATGGTGACTTTAGTCTTTGTAGCTTGAATTTTGCCCCTGATGAATGCCAAGAAGGGTTGGATCTGTGAGGATATTCTTGGATGTTTGTGTGAAACTAATTCCTTTGTGTTGTCCCCCCCCCCCCCCCTTTTTTCCCCTCTCAGGGCTCCAATGACTCTAATATAGTTGAGAAGATTTTGACTGACCTGGATGAAAATAAGGATGGGGAAGTGGACTTTCAGGAGTTTGTTGTTTTGGTTGCTGCACTGACTGTCGCCTGCAATGAGTTCTTTGTGGACTGTGTTAAGAACAGCAAAAAAGAGTGAGGCTCAAGACTACTGTATTTCAGTCATTTTAATCTAAATTGCAATGTAAGAGCTTTAAGGGTTGATTAAAGTGTGTAAATCTGTAACTCAATGTCTGTCTCAGAGGACATCCTTAATAAAGATGTAATGTGTATTTGTGTTTCCAGAACTGTTCTCTATAGGGAAATGTTTCCGAGATTCGTTGGCGCCCCCTGGTGGTAAAGTAAAATACCACCTGATGCCATCCCGCTTAACTGTTTAGAGGCAGTTATTTTCTTATGAGTTTATAAGGAACTGAGTTTATCAGAATTGAGACTAACTTGCATTTCAAACTGTGTCGACGTGGATAATCCCTTTGCTTTACAAAACTGATCTGTTTGCTATATGAACCTTGCACTGAATTCTGAGTCATAAAGAAACTATCTAAAGATCTGCAGAGAAGTAACTGAATTGTATCAAACTGGATTCTGAAATAAAGCCACGATCGGGTTGACTAATATTTCTGCCATAACGGCCAGAAAAAGCTAACGGACCACTTCAGCTCAAAAAGGCTACAGAATTATCTTTAAAAAAAAAAAAAAAAGGAAAAGCTGTTAATATAAAGGTGCACAAAAAGGAGGCACTTAAAGTAAAATGGTCTACATGGTCTCCGGAGCAGGTTAAGATGGTAAATTGCTATAATTAGGCTACTTGATATCCTAACCGGAAGTAGAGATTATCAAACATACTCCGAAACTTACCGGTTATGTAACATAACTCGCTTTCTGGAACCGGTCAAGTTATCTTTGACATGAAGCATGCCTGAAAGACTAAGGGACTATTTTGTGTTGTGCTTTCCTGCGTTGGAACTGTTACCTGCTGCGTGTTAAATAATGGGCCACACCGGTTGAAGTTGCCACAAATGGCCTACATCTAACTCAATGTTCTGTTTATCCTCAAGATATCTTCAGACCTATTAAAGATGTAGCTAGTAAATGGGCATATAGTGTTATAACAGCTATTATACTGTGCTGTTAAAACTTTAATAATACATCTTTAAGTCTTTTTCAAAGGAACATTTAAACAGAATCTGCTTCGGTAAATCTTTCGGCGATTCGTTGGCGCCCCCTGGTGTTCAATGGTGGTAAAAGGCAATATTGTGCCATCCTGCCACACTTTTAAAACAGGAAAATGCTCCGTCAGTTCAAAAGGATGAGATCATTTGTATTAGAACTGCTGTTTAAACACCTTGTCCAGATAGTTTATCCCCCTTTGCCTTAATTTTAACGTGTGGGGTAGAGAAGTTTAGGTAAGATACTACCTAACAAACTGGCCAGGGGTCCACCCAGTCAAGGGAAACTGTATTCATTAAATGTGTTTATTTCATTCTCATCTGTTAATTCCTGGGACCCGGAATGGGTTTAACCAGTAAGGAATGCTCCTGCATTATTGGAGTGTGTTGGACATTAGGCTCCCACTGTGACGCGCACACACATGCATTGATGGTAATGTGCATTGCATTGATGTATGTACGTATGGATGCATTGATGGTAATGTTACACCGGTGATCGAGGTAGTACAAAAATTGCCCTGTATCTATAAATGTAGCTTTTTTTTTTATGCCTTGACATGATTAGTACATTTATAGATTGCTATCAAAAAAGATTTTCAAAATTTAAAAATGTATCCACTCAGTTGAAACAATTACTCAAAAGTTTTTTTTTCCCATAATTACATATTAACCAGATGGTAAGTTTTTTTTTTTTTGTATATTTTTAACATTGCACATTAATATTTCTATGAATGTAAAGCGAAACTGTCCTTACAAATAATTTAAACAACAGATTACAGTCAGTGACCTGGAGGTGGAGACAGAGACCTGATGATCAAACCAGTCATTATTTTATAGGGAAGCTAGGATCTCCCTCCCCAATCCATAACCCCTTTTTGCCTCGTTGTTACAGTCTATATTTATTTGTACTGCTGTCTATACAAACTACAATAAATTTTGTTTTCAAGTTGGCTTCCTGTTTGTTTCACATGACTTGCACTGGATGAGCATCATGTGGAGTCCCAGTCAACCATGATGTATACAGCAGGTTAGCAGGCATCTGATGTGTTTACAAGTCAGACTGACAGGAAATGTACCATTTCATCAATGAGAGCCTCTGCGAAATTCAATATTCTGGCTTCATGTTAGATGAGGTCAGTTAGCAAAAAGTGCTTGCACATGCATATATAAATGTGGGTTGTCATCCCTGCCACTGCATAATAAAGCCTTATTCAAGTGGCACTAACCTATATATGCACAACCCACCATGTGAATTGGACTGTGCAAGCATATCAGCATCAAATCCAGTCAAATTTACTGAGGTATATGTGTGTGATTTTGGGTGTGGACTCATAATTTTTGTCAGTAAATTGTATATGGAATTAAAAATCCTCATACATCCCTTTTTGTTGACAAACTATAATATTTGAAAGACAATCATTAAAGATATACTATTTTGATTGATTTTTGTATAATTTATAATGTTTTACTGAAATCCTGGGACCATAATTTTGAAAGATGGTTCCTCTGCTTTTTTTACACTCTTAACAAATATACTTAAATAATATATAATTTTTAAACTAAATAAAATTAAAACTTTGTCTGTTTTTTAAGTAATACTAAAAAACAATTTTTTGAAGTTTAAAAAAGTTTTGAAAGAAGTCTGACTTCTCTAGTCCAAAACCATTTTTACAACAACAATTTCACAACTCTTACAAAAAAATTACGCATCATTTACAATATCACCCATACAATTGCTACAACAATAAATCTGAATTCACAATGTACATAAAGACATATCAACTTTATTTTTTTCTTCTTTTATCTTTTGATTGACAGTTTTGTGCGTCCTACACTACACCTATTCCTGAGATGTACTCTTCTAGTAGTAATAGAATCAAGTACTGTGTTTATTCTCACTCATGCTTTTATAAATATATATGTTTCTTTTAGGCTAAATGTATTCTCCTTAACTGGAAAAGCTTTTGGATACCTATCTATAGTTGTAGTTATTTGTAACTTTGTACATAATTAGAAGAATCTTGGATTTTAACAGGTCTTATAATTTTAATATCTTTAATTGAATAAAATGAGGATTTTTTTTGGTTGTATGTATTTGGATTTGTAGCGAGTTATGAAGAACACAATGACATTATTGAGTCATTTCTAAATGATTACTTTATTTATATTTTGTTTGACCTGAAGCTGATGATGGTTACTGCAGAAGTCCATTCATTTCTGACAAGACACTTCAAATGACATACTTGTGAAAAAAATACACATCAAATCATTTAATAATATGTTGATGTTGTTATTTTTTTCTTTTTTTTTATTATTAAAGTGGTATGTTTTTTACAAGAAGCTGAGTGGACCACCTAATATCTATTGTTGTGACTCGTTACCAAGACAACCAGCTCTGATCATAGAACAAGCAACTCGCACTAATAAATCACACATATTTTGTCTACTGTCTAGCCATTATGAAAAATAAACTGTGAAAAATAAGTAACATATGTACAGTGTTTCTATTACCAACTTTCATTTTAACCATTTTAACAATCAGTCTTTTACTCAAACTTTTTAATAGGTCTCTTACAATACTTTTTAATGGACCACGGTATAAATAAATGCAAAGAATACAACAGAATACAATGTAGAAAATTTAATTAAAAATGTTTCTTTCTTGATCTTGATATGAGAAAATATACAGATATTATCTTTTAACAGCAGAATCAGTGTTGTACTTTATTTACCAAACCTGACTGCCTAACGAGGAAATATGAATAAAAATTTATTTACAAAAACTATGTGCATATCCCACATCCTTTCAGTAAATATTAACATTTTCTATAGACAATATAACATAAAGCAATTGTCTGTATACCCTAGAGATGTATACCTTGAGATGTTATTTTAGCTCCTTGTAGTGGAAAACATGGAAAATAAATCCAGACCTCACCAGGACTAAATTGGTAAAGTCACAAGCGGATTTCACAGTAACAGAACAATAAAGGGGAGGATTCAGAGGAAGTCCATTTTTGTTAAAATGTATAGAATAAGATGATATTTGTTGTTTAGCTAATAATTCAAATGTAAACCATGAAGAGTTCATTTCCCTCTTTAGGTAATATAGTTGTGTACAAATGCATTTTATGTGTACACCCATCTGTTTGCAATAAGCCCATGTAGAAGCACAGACTGTGTAGCAATCCAGTTACATTAACAAGTAGATTTAAACATTTTGTTTTACTTTGCTTCTTTTCTTTGGAGTAGAATCTAAAACTTCTTCTACTTTTTTACAACTTCTTTACCAGATACAGATGATTAAAACAGTGAATCACAGAAACCCACAAAAGACCAATGATGGTATAACAATCACAAGTTTTCCATACAAATATCTACATGAATGACTAGTTTAATTTTGTATTATTGAGGACTGTTGCTGTTTGCTTCATCTCTGGCACAAGGAAATTCATTTTATCCAACAAGTGAATTTAAATAGGTGATAAAGTTAAAGCCTGAATAAAACAGCAATTACATTTTGTCAAAATGATAACATTGTATGTGTGAAAACAAAGGGTAAAAAAGCTTCACACACATTCTAGTTAGAGGAATAATGGCAAACAAAGATATGCTTTTATAAAAACAAAGTAGAAACTATGACGCCTGTGTTTTGCGCCTTGTTATCAGAGAATACTTAAAGTTTACTGCTAGGAGTGAAAGAGAGTTATCCGTGCATCCCTATTGTTTGCATAGTTTCTCCTGTGAAAGATGGACTTGGACAAGCTGCGATAGGACTCGGGTCAATGTTTGCCTCTCACCTTTCTTATCGAGCTGTAAGTTTGCCCTCCACCCAGACACAAAACCCCATCACCTCTCCCTTCAGTCCTCCCTCTCCTCCTCTACTCAGGTGTTGGGCAACAGGATTAGGGGTCAGGGATAGGCCAAGACAAAGAAGGAACTAGGAAAACAGAACTGGGAAAAACACTAGGATTTTAATGTTGTATTTAAGTACAGCAAGAACGGCACAAACCCTTTTAATCCTTGGTTCACCACACATGCACTACTGCTTCTTATCTTTCTTTTGGATTCTCCTTTCCTATTTACCGTTTTCTTTCTTTTCAGAGCAACCACAGCTGATTTATCAAGAAAATCCCCTCTAAAAGAATGTAAATGCATAGATATATTTAGTTTTGTGATATGAAGACAATTTATTTAAAATAGTAGACACATAGATTTCTGCAACCTGTAAAGTTTCAGATAGATATATAAAGACAGACAGACTCAGATCAGCCACTCATCACTGGCCCAGGTCTTTGTGTGTCTGTGGCTGAAATTGGATGGAAACTGACTGATCACAGAGTGGAAGAGATTATTATAAATACTTGCATAGGCGTCAGATTCAACTCAGAAGAAAGAAGCAACAAGAATGTATTGCATTCATATTTTCTACATCTTAAGAAGCATTACATTGTCAAGCTTAATTTTGTATCAGTGAATATTTGCAGCCATGTCCCCCAGCAGACCCCTGAGATCATGCAGTCAGGGTTTGTATATAGATAGATTCATTTGCTCGCTTACAGCGTCAAAAGAAGACGGGCAGAAAGGTGTTGTCTGTGTTTTGTTAAGAGGGAACTCTCTTCACGAAAGGTGCATGAAGTGACAAATCTGTCACTTTTTGCAGAAAAAAAACAAAAAAACACAGTCGTAGCCAAACAAAAATAGATATTTGTGACAATTCCCAGAGTGACTGCGAGACTTTTGACTCACTGTCAACAAAGAGTTAAAAGAAGAACAAAAGGGGAAGTCATGCTTCACATCAGTACCTTTGCTGAGCGAGTTCATGTTGGTTGGTACTCCAGAGACTTCAACCCAAATCCTCCTTTCTCCAGCTCATTTCTGCTAGCACTAGCTTATCACTCCATCTGTTAACACGGAGTTAGAAAAGCCCGAATGCTTAAATGTCTTAAAAAACAAAGATGAATGCATCACCTCATTTAGTTCCTTCTTTTGGATATGTTTGTGCCAACATGTGACAACATTTGTCATGTTTTATTGACAAAACTCTAACAGCTTGAAGTTGAATTTTGGGTTTTAACTGTAATGAATTTTTATTTACATATACTATGTAATTATTTCTGTAAGTGTGCTCTGCAAACAGTTAAGACAAAAGCATGTGAACACACAACAGCTAATGGCTCATAAAATCCCAGACAATGTTTTTCCAACCTCAGGAAACCAGCTGTGACGTTTCTCTAACCCATTTTCTCTAGAAATTCCCCCAATTCTTGTTACAGGGAACCTCCACCATGGCTATCTGCCAGCAGTTCTGCACAAAACTCTGCAAGAAGAAAAGGTTTGTGTTCATATTGTCACAATCGTCTATGGCAGGACTTACAAATGTCATAGAGCGTAACTGAAAAAGAGGTGTGGATGAAGGGAAACTTGTTTTAGCTTAGTTGAACAGGTCAAGGCATGACATTGCAAATGTTTTAGCATAGTACATTTTATGTACTAGACCAAAAGGAAACTAACAATAAAATAACAAAAAACTAAACACAATATGTCCATCTGCAAACATTTTACCCATCCTGGTCTGGCATTGTTAACAAGAGATCCGCTGAGTTATTTGCTGTGCCTGATCCACTTCTGAATGGTCTGAACAGAAACATTAAATTACTGATTAAAATTGACATTAAATGAGGGTTTTTATATTCTGTTCTGGTTCATCATAATTAAGTGAAATGTTTAAATCACCATTAACAGTAAGTTGAGCTACTGAAGCTTTTCTTCTTCTTCTTCTTTTTGGTTTACACAGAAAATAAAGCCACCTAGCTAAAGCAGTTATAATCGGGTTCACTTCAGGCCTTAAAAAGCTGCTTAGGTTCTCTGGAAAATGTCTGATGCAAATAAACAGCAGACACATTTTTATGCCACGTATGCACTGAAAAACACACATTGTGATTGCTGATTTCCAGAGACATAAAAAATTACTTTGAATTTAGTTAAAGAGTCACCTGGCTATATTGCCTAACCAGTCAGTTATTTAGTCATTTAACATGATAACTTACCAGAGTGTTTTGATTATTGGAACTAAATACATAAAGAATTTAAGTGAGATAAAGAAAATTGTTTCTGTGAATGACCAGAAACCTGTCCAGATTAGATTCCCCTTCTCACTCGACGGTAGCTGGGATACGTTCTTATTAATCCTATATCAGTAAACTGAAGTTGATTAATACACTTTTCCAACTACTTCTCCTGCGTGCACAGGACCCGACTCCTAAAACAACAGTGCATGTGGAGAATTATCTTAAGGTGATGACTTAAAGAGACAGCTGAAAAGTGTGGAATTGATCAGTTTGATTCAGCAGGGCTGAACTGGTAGAGCATCACACTTTCTGTCATCATGGTGACCGGTCAGTGCAGATCCCATTCAGGGCAAAGTGAGGGCACTAATACCCCGGGGGAGAGGTTTGTGTGTGCATGTGTGTCACATAGATGGTTTAGGGGATTGTTTAAAGACTGATGGTGACTGTCAAGCTTCTCCAGCCCGCACAACCTCTGTCCTATGCTGGTTATAACCCTCACACACTCTGTGCATATGCATGTGTGTATTATCAGGAATTGAGGGCATCCTAACGATGAACTTTGACCTCCAGAAATGGGACCCGGGCAAAGGAAGTTGAGCTGGAGGGTAAGTGGAGACCAGGCGCCACATTATGCCTCCTGTCAATCAAACGGACACCCCAGCTGCCCCACCCATAAACAACATGGGATGATCCACTGAAAGTGAATACAATTCAGCGCACAATGACACACAACTTCTACAATTCCCCAGAGGTCATAGACCTTTGTGCACTGCTCATTAGGCTCAACTCACTTCACATTTAATTTATTCCTGATCATATTTAATTTTCTTCATAATGATTTACATACTCCATTCATATTAAAACAATAAATTCACATGAAGAAGATTTCTTTTTAATTTCGAAACAAAGTCTCACTTTAAATATCTACCAGTATACTGTTTTAAACACATTCTTGTTGGAAAAGCAACTAACTTTGAATATCCTCCTTTTTCAGATCTCCTGCATGCAGGCAAATTTATTGTCTTATTAAAGCAGAATAGTGTGAAGAGAAAGTGAAGGACTAAGCATTACTTGCTGTTACTAGTGCGTTTAGTATTTGATACACTACCTGGAAGACTAGTGTTGGGGCTTTAAATAGACAAAAATGCAAATGGCTGCTTTTAGGCCAGTAGGACAGTAGGCCTCTACTGTGCAACTGCAAATGCAACAACAATAACATGAAAACACACACATGCATGGAAAACCTTAGAACCTGTACAAAGGGTCTGTGATTGGCTGGTTTTCAGTACCCACAAACCCCCCCTCTTTCTGCCCTGACCCCTAGGTTTAGGATTTTAATGGAGCTTCTGCTGGGTTAAGGCTGGGTCGTCACAGAAACCTAATGACTTCCTTCTAATAAAGATGTGATGTATGAGCTCTGTGCTGGACCGCTGACCAGCAGGTAACCCCAAGACCAGAATAGTGAGAAGGACACCACCAAATTACATTGAGTCCATCAAATGAAAAATATGTTTAGCTAAAAAAAAAGAAGAAAAAAAAGCTTAGACTGAAACAAGCAAATGGCTTGGAAGTTAATCATTGTTGTCAGTATATTGACATTATAATTAAAGGTAAAGATAAATATGTTTCAGACAAGGTTAAACCCTAATATTTTACCAAGATACCAAGGATTAAGCATCAGTTATGTTGTTCAGGTGCAGTTTTGTGCATGCTCTTTTGGGTTTTCTGTATCAAAAGTATTGTTCCATTTACTTTAAGACTTAATGGAAAGATGGAGGAAAGCCATGGAAAATCAGGAAAAAGATGGGGGTGTATTAATCAAAAGCACAGAGACATTTCAAGGATGAGGCACCGAGTAGCAAGTATAGGCAAGAGGCATCCAGCAACGTCTGCATGATAACTCAGCACAGCCATGAGCCGTGCACTGCTTTCTCTGACTACCTTAGAAGAATTAATGATCGTGCATGACTTGATCAAGATGCTCGGAAACTCTGATTCACCCAAACCAAAGTGAAGTTGCATTAGTTTTATTTGAATAGTTTTACTGGAAGGATTGTATGGCATCATAAAATCAGAGTAGAAAAAACCCTCACCTAAAACACACATGCAGTTGCAGTATTATACACTTTTGTAACACACAGCTGTTCATATAGATATTTTCTGACCTCACTTTATCTCCATCAAGAGGCTGATATACATGATTATGTAAGCTCATTCTGATAACATTTGTAGATTAAAGATTGTAGATGAGAAAATATCACATAGACAAATATGATAGAGTGTTTAAAAAAGATATCTGTTCAGATGTGCAAATAGGAATAAGCCTACCTCATAATCAGGGTGAATCATTGTAATGCTGAACAAATCCATTGTGCCAAAAGAACTTTGTTATAAATGGTAAATATTTGCCCAAAGTTTGGGTTTTCACCTTTTACTTTATTTGTTACAAAGGTATTTCAATTGTAATTATTGTGCCTAAAATGTTTTTAGTAAATTTGACAGAGTACATTTATTTAGATTTACTTTGTAAATCTGATTACTTTGTAACACTGATGAAATATGTGCCGATTATATAACATTTTCTTTCTGTGTGAAGTTTGCATGTTCTGTTTCTTTCTGTGTGAAGTTTGCATGTTCTGTTTGTCTGTGTTCTCTCCAGTCTTCCAGCTTCCTCACACCTTATAAAGACATGCATGTCAGGTTTATTGGTCACGCTAAAATGTCTCCATGTTGGTCCTTGGATGGACTGACAACCTGTCCAGGATGTACCCTGCTTCTTGTTCGCTAGTTGCTGGGAAGGCTCCAGCCCCATGCAGTCCTGTATGGATTCGATTCCAGTGATTACCTTTATTTCCAGTGATTTCTGTATTAACCTGTGGGGACCAAACAATTTCACTTTGTAATGTGTCTCTAAGATAGAATAAATATCACTAACATGACCCACATGATCACGAACGCCACTGAATCATCATTAATACTCATAATTGATGCTATTCTGTAATGTCCAGAGTAAGAAAAAATAAAGTTGTTTCAACCAGACTAGAAAAAGAATTGAAATTGTAAGTTTAATCTTCAGATGACCACTAGATGGAGGCACACTTTCATAAAACAACAATCCCGTAAAACTTAAAACCAGAAACAACTACTGACAACGTCAGAGCAATGTTTCCTTTTCATCTAAGTTTTGTGCACACTTTTCCTTTTCTTTCATTTATAAGACAGACAATAAACAATGCGAGAAAGGACTTTTGTTATTGTTATGCAATTTATTCAAAATAATTTTACCTTTAAAATATTGTATTATTATATCTGAAATATCTCAGTTACTGAGAACCTTTTTTTAATGAAGATTGACAAAAAGGACAACTGCAAGACAGCATGAAAATGACCAAAGCAAGCAAAAACCTGGGAAAGATGAGAGAGAGAGAATGAGGAATAAAAGCACAGGAAGAAGAAAGGATTTAAGAGGCAAGAAGGACAAAACAAGATGTGTTACAAAAAAGGAGGAAAGAGGGAGTGAGTCTTCAACAATACAGAATACAGAGGAGGAAAAAGGTGTGAGGATGTGGAGATGGAGATGGATGAAATAGAGAGGAAACTTAGAGAAAAAGCAGCAGTGATGGAGGGAGAGGAGAGAAAAGTGAGACGTGGAGATTAAAAAGTAGAGGAGGAAGAGAAATGGGAGAAAGAGGGAAGAGAGGGGGACAGCATCTGTTTCCTGTCTGGAGTCCAGCTGGAAGTGGAACAAACGACAAAAGAAGAAGAGGAGGAGGAGGAGAAGGAGGAAGTACCGGTCAGGCCTGAGAACCTGTCTCATACACACATGCAGGCTTCCTAGGGGAAAAATAATGAATCTTACTTCCTCTTCTCTGTATATGTGTGTGTGTGTGTGTGAGTGTGTGTGTGTGTGTGTGTGTGTGCTTGCTTGTGTTCAACTTGAAATTAAATAAATAAAACATATCTAGCCTGTATAGACGTGGATGCGTTGATTGCAAAATGAATTGAAAAAATCTTCAGGACCCAAGTCAGACTAAAACCCACTGTGTCTCAGCTACACTCATTCATTGATCTGATCATTTAACCAATCACCCATTTAAGCACAGCATCTAAATCTACTTCCTGCTGCACATTAGTCTGTTTTGTTTTGGTAGTGTTATTACTGTGTAAGTGTTGCTGCTAAAATTCCTACAATTTTCTATCCAAAAAACACATTTAGGCCAATAAAGGACATCATTCACTAGTTGAAGACTGCTTTCATGTTTCACTACATTAAATTATAACCCCAGGTTAATAATAAAAGTTTGTTATTATCCAGAAAATAAGATATTTGTAGGTATTTTTTCAGGATTGCTTTGGAGTAAGAGCCTGCAGAAAAAAAAAAAGTTCAAACAGTTCAAACAAGAACAAACATACTAATAAAAATATGCTGAATGTGAATGGAGATAGGGTGTGTGTATATCTAACTGCATCTGTGTGTGTGTGTGTGTGTTGGTGTGTGGGTGTGTGTGCACCCGCATTATGTTGTGACAAAGCACCTGCTGCTGTTTCTGTATATTCAGATTAATAAAGTTTTTGTTTTGATTTTTATCTTTTAAAAGCATACACACACATTATACACTGATCACACACACACAGACACACACGCGCACACACACACAAGCTTCTTTTCTGATTATGAATGCATAATCATGGGTTTATGAATCTGTGTGTTTTAGAGAGAATGGGTGTCCTGAAAATAGCTCTGAACAGGAAGTCTAAATCTAGCCTGGACCAGGAAGAAAAGTGTGTGAGAGGAACAAACAAATCAGGAAATCTTAACCCCCTCCCCCCAAACACACACACACACACACACAAGGTGCAACCTGAGTCCGTTTTTCTCACAGCCTTGACAATCAAAGGATTTTAACTTTTTTTTATTGTATGTGTTTCCTGTTTGCCCCTATAAACAAAGTCACTGTATCCCAGAGTCACTCTCGCCATCAAGCTCAGTCACCCCCGCAGAAACAAGATCTAACTTTGATATTACACATCACTGATAGTATAGATATGTAGAGTAGGGATCATGTTGTGCAGCTCCAGTAATCTCAGCATAACCTTTTAAACAACTGTTCATTCTTTAAGGGCTTCTCTACGGGATCATGTTTGGCTGTGTGTTTTTATTTAATAAAATGGCAGAACATAAGTTTGGTCACAATATTGCCCCTCTCACAAATGTTTAATCAGTATCACAATATGTTTTATCGTCATTTTACCAGATAAAAAAACAAGATTGTGCAAACAAGCAGCATCTACACTCAAAATAAAAGCACAAAAATAAAAGCACAGAATACTGTTAGAACGCAACATATTATATTAAAATATAGTATATAGTAAAAATTAAAAAAAATGTTAAATAGATGGGTGATATTATCACACATGGGTGTATTATTGCATAGATAAATGGAAAGTGGTGTAAAGTGCAGAGTGAAATGGGTTATTTGTTCCGATTTATTGCTTATTCAGTGCTGTGACAGCTTTGGGGTAGAAACTGTAGATGATTTAATAATGTGATTTGGTCATTTTTTAATGAATCTGACATGTACATACATAAACCAAATGTGAGGGTAAATTATAGGGGTGGATGTGTTTTAGTTTGAAATTAATTTAAGATACAGTTTGAATGGTTTCAAACCGACCAGTGTTACATCAAAACTCACAAAAATTGCAGCAAAGTAGTCCCATAATCAAACATTAAGTTACCTTGAAGTAGAATCAATGGCAGGTTACAGTTGTTTCTACTTTTATCACTTCAACTTTGTATCAAACATGACAGAAACTCTTTTTCATAAGTTTTAATCTGGGAAGAATTTGTGAACATGTTAGTATTTGCTGGGAGCTTTTAAGATGATGCACTGTAGCTCCACACGAGATAGGTGGAGTTACAAAATGCCAAAATTCTGTTCGGCCTACAGTTGGCAGAGGAGAGAGCTCGTCAGTCATCGTTGTCCGTGGAGACGGTAATTACTTTCAGGGATGTTTGTGTGTCAGCAGGATCTTAAAGCGACAAAACATGAAACCACAACAAAATACTGCGTCTCCTCCTCTCTTGTTATTTATAGGTCTGTTTATTAGACAAGCATGCACAGATTCCTTTGTAGACTGTCTTTGTGTACTATCTGTTCCATTATGGATGGTTTCTGTGCACGTGTGAGTGGATATGTGTGTGTGTGTGTGTGTGTTTGCATGTTTTGATCAGTGAACATGCTGGAGACATCTGCATGTTTGTGTAAATTTTTGCATCAAAACTCCAGGATTATTTGGAAACAAGCTCATAACTGAAAGTAAGAAGGAGGATTAAACTGTTATCATGTTTCTATTGTATTGTATTTGTTTTACAAAAATACCAGTAAGAATAAATAACATCATAGCTATTAAAGTCAAAATCAAATCATTAAGGCTATTAGCAACAGTCTACTAATTTTGTAAAGCTCCATAAAGGTATCGACTAGATCTGAAGCTTTACTTCCCAACACATCACAAACATGTAAACAAGACCAGCCTCAATCTATAAAGGAGGATGGCTGGACAGAGCAGATGCTGCCACCCAGTTACCATGTCTTTACTACAGATCCCTTCGTGCATTTGCTTGGGTCATTTATAAAGACATTTTCATTGTTATTCCGTTGCTTGAATGTGTGTTTGTTTGAACATGTACTAAAATAATGTGCAGGATGCTCTGTGTAAGGAATCGAGTACCGTAAATCAAATGTGCACACTGAATGACTTTTATTTAATTAATTATTTTATTGTGATATTTGTTGTTTTTATTATTCTCTATATCTATAATGCTTTTACTGTTTCCATGTAAAGCACTTTAAATTGCCCTGTACATGAAAGGTTCTATAAACATAAACTTGTCTTGCCTTATTGTATAAACTAAAAAATATATATATCAAATATTTGCCTTTTTTTTTCATTTTACAAAGAAACAAGTTATCAAGTTTTATCTTAGTGCATGTTTGCATGAAAAGTATGTGTTTGTGCTTTTAGGTTTTTAGTATTTATGATCTCCTTTATAGCATGCAATACATTTAGTTGCTTCTACAATCAGTTCACTCGTTGTTGTTGTAAAATCATACCTGTCGACATTATTATCCTGAATGTTTTACCCACAGTAGGAATGGATAAAGAGACAAACAATCCATTCTTATTGCTTAATTGTAATTATGCCTAATTCACCAATGTCTATTGACCAATATTGCATTGAAACACGACGATGTTTAACACAGAAAAGCTGTTTGAAACACATGATCACTGACATCTTGTGACTCCAAATGAAAAGCTCTTTTTAAATAACCACAAACTGTTTTTTTAGTGTCCACATGTATGTTTGTGTGAGTGTTAGTCAGTGAGCGTGTTTTTTTCTGAGACAGCTCATCTATCATTCAATAAGATACTCAGCCATCATAACAATCAGATGACAACAAAAACTAAGTTAGACCATTTCTAGTGTTGCTCTCTGACGTGTTTGACAACATAAAAGTCACATTAGCAAGTTCAAACCAATCGAAAACAATCTTTGTGGATCATAAAGAAAGAGGGGAGTGAATATGCTAGAAATACTCTAATACCTCTTCAAACCATCGTTTCATCAGAGTCTAATCCCCGTTGGTATGGGTTAGCTTAACGTATCTTAAGATAGCGTGCCTGCGACTGTCGGATTGGGAGTCCCAGAGACAGAGACTGCAGATGGGGCCTAGATGCGGTCGATGCAGAGCAAGGTGAGTCAGGCTGGGGTTGAAGGATGGCCAACATGGTCATGAGTGTCCAAGGGTGTGGAGAAAGGGAGACCATAAGGATTAGCCAAAAGCACCTTGTTCTGATTGGGACATCTGTGAGTCATCTCTGAAAAATGGAAGTGCAAAAATGAATCCCCTTCAGCTGATATTGGGTAAGTGTTATTTTCGTCTTTGAGTCAGTCTTGCATTCTTTGTGGCTCAATGTGGAGTCATTAATGACACATTTCAGCACCTAAATCTGTGTAACTATTTACCTATAAGCCACCAATCTGGCTCTTTCCATGTTTCTCAACCCCTTGGGCCTGGGTGTGGATGCATAAGGGTATCAGCACCTGAGACATTATATAAGCTGCATCTGTTACCAGGTTAAGATGTTCTACAAAAGATATAATATACTGAGAAATAACAGGAGAATTAATGCTCAAAAATGAAGGAAGAACACATGTTAGAGGCAAAAAGACAGCGGTTAACACCTGTTTACTGGTTGTATAATGGAGGTATACCTTTTACATTTTGCTCCTCTTTAAAGAAAAATGTTTTTAGTCTTTATTTTTTTAACATATTCTAAGCATGAAATATCATAAAGTGAAAGAAACACCATTAATAATTTATTTCCTAACCCAAATGAGGAAAAACCATTGATCAATGCAATTATTGCAGCGATGATGATTGGAGCATTTTTTTAATGCCACAAAATGCGGGCTTGGATTTGACACATTGTGGAAATGAACTTGTCTTTTGTTTCCCAACATTGTGAACTTAAACCTGAGGTCTACAATAAAATGAAAAGTGTGACAAATGAATGGTGGACGTGGCATTGCGACGACACAATGCATCCATTCTTTCTGCACTAAAGTCCAACATCCTTCCTTTAGTTGTTCCACTGCAGCTTGCTTTTCTGAATGAAGTGTTGAGCTGAATGAAACACCTGCAGCAGCTCCAGCAGCACCGATGGAAATGAATAAGAGAATGAATAAGTGGAAACACAAGTGTTCACACAGGTGTCACATTCACATAGATGGGATAGAACAGTCACTTTCAGCGTAACATTAAACCATATAGTAATTTCTTATGCATTTTCCTTTTTTTGATTTTTATCAGGCGATTTTTAGCTAAAACTCTTTCATTTTTACAGAATATAATACTACACATTACCAGTCAGATTGGCTGGTCAGAAGTTAGTTACTGTCAAAGAGTCTGACTCTTTTTTAAAGTTTTTTTCTGATGTAAGAATGCTGATTATTAAATGGTGCTTTGACATTTATCAGTCTTTTAAGCATAAACCTAACATTTTGCAGAGCAGGTCAGATTTCCAATATAACTTGTCAAAGTGATAGAGCAAAAACCTGCAGAGAGAAATGAAGCAGCTTTGTGATACTGAAAACTCTTAGATGAACCTCACATCATCACTGACTTTTCTGTGTAGTTCAAGGCCTATGTCTACCATATCTACCACATATATGGTAGATATGGTAAAACTGTAATCACATTCAGATCAGACTGCAGGGAGTCACTGGGCTGATTGGGAAAAAAGGATTTAGGACATCTATTTTCAAGTATTATTGTTTACCACCAACTGAAAGGATGCATTGAAAAGGGTTTATTTTCACTGTGATTAAAGTTATTCATAAAAAAAACAATCTTATTGGAAAAAGAATATTGAACTGTGGAGGGAAATAAACGCTTATAAGGAAAAAAGTGAGTGCTGCCACAGTGTATGCATGCTAAATGCTAATCTGAAGATGCTACACAATATGAATTGTTTTTTTTTTTGGGTCTCTAAGCATCTCTAAGCTTGCAGCACATTTTTAAACAAATAATACCCTGCAGTTTTCTGACCTTGGAGAGCAAGAAGGTACAAATGGAGTCGCTCTAACAGATCAATGGGACAGAGCCTGAAAACCAGTTTTTAAAAAGAACAAAAAAATCTGAAAGTGAATTTGAAAGCAAGCAGGAAGCAAATGAATGAAATCAACCACTAACTGTTAGCATGCCTCTGGGGTCTGGCTGTATCCCAAAAGAAGTGCATTGCAATGAGGTTGACAGTTTTAAAGGCATGCACGGCTGTTTTATAAGTTTTAAGATGTTTTAGGGTTGCATTAAGACAGAACAGGTTTAAACTGCCTCCAGTGGGAAAAGTAGGATTTTGCAATGACATTGCAACCAACAAAATTTCAGAGAAGAACCAATTTGTATTCCCCATGTGGATCCAGAGTGAGTTCTGCTAATGCCTTTGGGCCTGAACAGGTTAGATCTCACTCAAATTCAGAGTTTCATGTCATCAATCTCCTGATGTCAGCGACAGGCTGGACAGAGCACGCGCCAGCATACTTCAGAGGACTCAAAGATAAAAGAAACAGTCTAAAAACTGAGGGCTGTGGTACCCCACCCCCAGGGGAGGGCGGCAGAAGGTGGAAGTCAAATCATCAATGTTGACATCAAAACCACAATGTTGTTTATTCCAGTGAACTTCTCAGTAAGTTGTTAAGAAATAACACCCCCATCAAGTATGTTATCTTCACAACATTGTTTGCTTGTTTGTCGGTTTCATGTCTCAACTGTCTTTCAGAATCTCGTTCTGTCTTGAGAAGAATGCACAGCAGGGTGGTGCTGAAAGGCAGTATGATGCATAAACAGATCCAAAGGTAAATGAAGTGCAAACGGTAAACAGCAGTTGGTATCTGCCGTGTGCACGTTGGACAAAAGCCATGCAGCCACGCCGTGTCTTCCTGCATTCTGCAGGGATTTGGACCAGAAACCGCAGTTGTTTACATTCCTCAGTCTGTGTCTGTTGCTCACAGACGCTGAGTCATCCACACATGAGAATGTCCTCGATCTGTCTATGTCTCTAAGTGTGCTTTCAGCTCTCAGCATTCAGCAAGTGCACCAATAATTTCCCTTGTGTGGGTGCAGCGACGTGAACTCTAAGTCTCTTTGTGTGTCTCTGCATTTGTGAGTCATTAATAACCAGACATTTATTAGGTGAGTCAGTCAGTCTGACATTTTGATATCAAGAAGCAAAGTGTGCTGGCATAAGCAGGGCTTTCCCTGATGGCCACACCTGGAAACAGAGCTGGGATGTAAACAGGCCACCAACAGGGAGATGGAGTTTTACCCAGTGATAGTCCAAAGAAACAAAAAGTCGGTGCGTCTTTAGTTTCTTTTGGCCCTCTCTGAAAGTCAAAGGAAACATCTCTGAGATCCAACCGGGGTGGAAATTTGATCTAAGGATGTTCCACTACTTGAAACCCAGGCTTAACCACAATATTCACAGTTTCTAGCTCTGCAAGGAAAGCAAAGAAAAGGTTTTTTTTTTTTTTAGAAACAGTTGCTTGGTAAAAGGGAAATCCTGATAAGTAATACTTTGGCATGGCTTTGTTTCTCTGAATTACTTTGCAAGACTCCGCCTAATTGTATATTACAGTTCATGTTATATATATGTATATGTTAAAAAGGGGATTTTATTATGGAAAAATATACATCTATGTTCAGGTATATTATTACATAATATTGGCCTTTTTTTTATTTTTATACTTTAACTTGCCTTGTTGACGTATGGCGTTGTCATGGTTACCAACAATCTGTTCTTATGAGAAAGAAGGTTTTTCTTGGTTTCCCAGGCAGATGAAGGACTGATGGGTAAATTCTCACTATATTAAAGTGGGGATATGCAGAAATTCATCATTTATGGATTGAAGGAAATTTTAAAAGGTATCTATATGAAGAACTAGAGGTGTAATTCCACATATTGTAGAACGTGATTATAGAATGATCTTGCAAGTTGTCTCTCCTTGTTGGTTTCCAGCCATGTGTTGTTGATGTGTTTACCGCCTGCCTGGCCACAGATTCATGTAGCTTCATGAGGATCACTTCCTCCTTCCACCTCTCGTAGACCTTACCCCCTATAAATCCTGTACGTAAGTAATGACAAGGCAGATATTTAGACGATTCTGAGCTCCACTGTGAGCAAAGTGCAGGCTCCACTCTCAGGCCACCTCCACCAAACGGCAGAAAGAAGCAAAAACCTTTCATCACAAGTTACTTTATGTAACTGCATAGATTATTTAAAAATAAAATGCACAGATAAAATCAGCACGTAGCGTGTTATGAGATCTTTTTTTTCAAATAACATTAAGTAAAACATTTTTGTTAATAAAAGGCAATGTGGTATCACCACCTCGATAATGTTATAAATAACATAAGGTTTACTGATCAAACAAGCATGCTCTCCTTCTCTTTCTCATAAAATATAATCAATATATTTTATGTTTTTGGCAGTCTGCTCATTTTAATGTGTGACAAATATAAAACTTTGTATGAAAATACTTTAACATGTACTTAAATACTGCAGCTTAAGATCTTCCTCTGACTGTTATGTTCATATAATAATTTTACTGGTACAGATGGATGGATGGATGGTTTCGGTTATTTTAATGGGGTTCTGCTTATTCCTGTTGGGATTTTATTATATTCAGGGTTACTGAAGCGTAGAGCAGTAGCCTAAAAATAAAAGGGCCCTATCACTTCATAACTTCATTGGTGGTTGGTAAACATTCTTCTTTGTCTAATCTCCTCCCAGATCACGTTGAGAGTGGACCCTGCACCGGAACTGTCCTCACAGTGGAGCTCTGCAGCCAGATTGTCCTGGTTTTGAATTGAAATGATGGAAAAAGAAACTAACTGCTCAGCTAAAGACAAATGCGAGTGTGTTGTTTATCTGGATAAATTTGTACTTTGCACAAAAATGATATTTTATATTATTATTATTAAGTTTATGTTACAATATATTTCCTGTGTACACATGTTTGGGCTCGTAAAGCAAGTTTACTTTAACTGTGTGAGAGATTTCCACATCGGCTCAAACTTCAGAGAGGGATCCCAGATCCAGAGAAAGAAACGTTCATCCATCTATTTTCTTAACTGTTTGTCTAATTTAGGGTCACAGGTAACTTGAGCCAATGCCAGCAGCGGTTCGGGTGCACCGTGGACATGTCACCGGACCAGCACAGAGAGACAACCACGCACATTCATTCCAATGGACATTTTAGAATAACCAGTTAACTTAACATGCATGTCTTTCAATGGTGGGAGGAAGTCACCCGGAGAGAACCCACGCTAACAAGGGGAGAACATGCAAACTCAAAGTCTCATTTTGTAGGACAAACAACACAAATTTGATTTATCCCTTTATTTTGTTTTTACAATTGAACATTCAGCCTTTGAATAAAGTAGCTCTCAGTAACTAAACGTGCATGCATGTGTACGCATAGCCGTCTTTCTATTCTGTAATCAGTCTTGCAATAAGTTTCAACACATCCTCTTCCTCCTCACTCACATTTTCTTTCATTTGTTCGAATCCCTCCTTTTTCATTTACTGCTTTCTCTTGTTTTCTCTGTGCTTTCTCCTTCATGTTTTTCTTCCTTCCTTCTCCCCATATTTTATCCTCATCCTCCTTTTCCATTTAATTTTCTCCATCACTCTTTTTTATCTTCCCACTCTTTCCATGCTGTCTCCCTTCTACTTCTACTTCTTCCCATCTCATTTTACCTTTTTTTTCCTTTTTCTTCATCTCCCTGTCTGTACTTTTCTATTCATCTCACTTCCCATCTGTCTCTTGCTCACCCTTCTCCCTGTGTGTAATCAGACACTGATAAAGAGAGGCAGATAGAGAGAGTGGGTTTTCATCTAATCTGCCAGCCCTGATTTTTGCCGTGACCCCGAGGCCAAAACTATTGAGTGATTTAAAGGTTGCGGGTCTCCATCAGGATTGGGCTGAATTTTCCCCCTTTTCTCACAACTCATCTCCCACCAAGGACACAAGCTGACACACAACACAGCATAATTCATTGGTGTGACACACACTGTGAAACGGCACACATATTCCAAGCTAAACAACACACTGTCACACTGAAGAAGAATTTAAATGTGTGTTTGAGAACTAGATAAATATGCATATTTGCAATTGTTATTGTGTTTTTTAAGTACTTGTTCATTTCACTGCAAGTGCTGGCGTGAGGAACAGATGGCTATAGCTTATTGTTACAGTCACAGGTTATCATTAGCTATTGACTGCTTGTCAAATGTCAAGGAGACCGGTCCTGCATAGCATAAACCTGTCAGACAGCAGAGAGAGTAGGAGGAAAATAGAGGCTCAGCTGCTGATTGCACAATGCATTATTTTGACACTATGACTGACAGCAACAGATTCATCTCAGCACTGAAGTGTCATGATTTTGTTCAAGTTTGAGACATATTGCTCAATGAGTTAAATATGCCTTGTGTTAACTGCTTGTGTTGTCTGTTTGGCAACACAAACAACTTATTTTAAAAAAAAATTTCAAAGCAAAAAGAGTATTAAAAGGTGAAGGGAGAAAATAAAAGATACATTTCAGCAAGATGAATTTTAAAAAAGGATTTAAAAAATGTCTTTTTTTCTAACAAATACAGGTTGTTATTATTGTTTCCTTGTATCTGATGCTATTTAGATAGATTAAGGTTACATTATGCATCAGTACTAAAGGTTACAAGGAGAAAAGTTTTTTTTTTTACATTTACTACTCTAAAGTCTGTACTAGTGTGGAAATAAACTCACCTGCAGAGGACTTCATGGTCTTAGTTGTGTCCTATTGCTTAGTCAAACTATTCAATCTAATTGCTTATGGCCCTATTAGAACTGTAGTTTCTGCAGAAATAGATGGATGATTCCTTTGTTTACAGGTAATAAAAGCAACAAACTATTTAAGGGAGGAAAAAACTGCCACCCAGCTGGGAGGTTAATAAAGTTTAAACTTTAAAAATGATGATGTGCTTCTGTTTAAGTGTAAAATGGAGGGAGAAATCTCAGTATTGGAACCTGCTTTTTATTCCTGGCTTGGACACATCATTCAGAAATGTATTACAATTATTTCAGTAAAAACTACTTTGAACGTCTTACAAACAAAGTAAAAACTTTTTGAATCAGAATGAGGACACAAAGACAGAACAGTGATTAATGAAAATACAACGTTATATTTAATAAAGAATAATACAGCTATGAAGGTCTCTGTCAACAAGATGAAACCACAAACATTAGATTCTCTATGAGCTCATGTGAATCCCCAAAATTCAGTTTGTTTTGACAGAAACATGGTCACACACCGCTCCCTTTAATTATCAAGGTTAAGAGCTGTCAGGTAAACACACACACACACACACACACACTGACATGGAGGGTTTTATTGTTTTTTTTTAAAGGGTTTAAAGCTCATATTCTCTCTAAAATGAACATCTCAGTGCTGTAGTATCTGAGTACGACTACGGCTTTGCTGAGTTGACTTCCTGAACTGTAATTTTTTTTATGTTTCAGCCTGTTCTTCCATTTGGTGTTGGACGTTTTTGTTGCCACTGATTTGAAAGGATTCCAGCTTATTATTGGAAAACTGACCTGTGTGCATTTTATTGCTAAAGTTTTTAGAGGAAACTGTGGAAGCAATACAGGAACAAATCTTTGGCCTATTATATGGATGCAGCTTTTGCATGCAGCTTGGCATCCTCAGGGACTCCCCTGTGATCTCTTTGTGCCCGACTGGGAGATCTTTTAACTACACGGGTCTAAACATATTGGATGTCTGCATTTGCATGACAGAGATAAAGATAACAAGCGTCTGTATGCTGGGATGATAGAAAACATTTGTGTGTGGATCAGAAAGTTGTGTAGGTGTATCTTGGGTGATCTATACGTTATGTTTAAGTCTACTCTCGTGTGTGTTTGTGTGAGGAAGGCATGCATAGACGTGCTGTAGCGCACTTGCACTGTGATTGGCTGAAATGGGGACATGATTACAAAATAAAACGCCATTAGAAAGCCACTTCCTGTACAGCACTGTCTGCTTTTAGTTTGTATGTATGTGTGTTTGTCTGTGTGAAAAAAACCTGTTAGACACAAACATCCCGTGTGAGGTCAGACAGAATCATCTCATGACACTGGTGGGAATTCACAATTCAACATTTGACCAGAAACCTCACATTATGACTTTACATGATTTCCCACAATACTTTTTTGTTAATTTACTTTCACGTTTGATAAAACACAGCCTTTACAGCCATGCATCTTAAATGCATGGCTGTAAATGCATCTTCTTTGTCGATGGATGTAAAATTTTATGATTATCTAATATCCATTTGATTAAATTGTAGTTATTCGTGACAGCTATGAAATATAGATCATAGTTTTATTTCCTGATTCTCATGGCATCTCCATCCTAAAAGACTGAAAATCCACTATTACTAATTATGAAAGCCATGATGTTCTGTATGATGGCTTGCTGAGTTAAAGGATGACCTGTCGCTGATGTAATGAGTTAGTTTGACTTGTGATGTTGTGGTAAAACCCTGTGAGAGCCCAGGTGACCATTGACATATGAGTAACCTGAAGTATCTGCTTGCTGTATGAGCTTTGTTTCCTTTTCAGCATCTCTTAATGTAATTCGTTCAACTTCACTCTCTGCATTTACATCATATTATGTGAAATAATTTCCTGCATGTTTTAGTTGCAGAGAAGAGAACTAACTGTAAACGTACACAGTGAGTACTTTATGTTCACATAATCTTTTATTGGCTTTTATCACAAGGTTCTCCAAACATTTTGTTTAATCGTTAAATGTCCTCATCATTTTAAGTTACTTTCCTAATATTAATTGTTTTAAATTGTCTTAATGCATTGCTTTAGTTTATATTGAACTATTATGCATTCTTAATTTTAGATGTATTTTAACTGGTAAAGAACTTCGTGCAGCAAAAGCTGCTAGAAATGTCCCAAACAAATAAAATTGACCATGACATTAAACGTAAACACAAGCATAGTAAATAGACAGACACAACACTCATTACTTTTAGTATGTGATCTTAAACATCCCTTTATTGTATCTCCATACCTTCCAGTCCTTATTGGTCTCTGCTCTTTCAACAATGGAGATTTTCTTATTGGATAAACATATTTAAAAGTTACAATTAAAATCAGAAATGTAAAAAGTGTGGGGAAAAAAGATGGATGAGCAGTGTACATTGCACTTATCCTGGTTATTTCTACAGCATCAATTTACAACAAAACATCTCTGGATTTTAAAAAGAAGACAAAAAAAAGTTCAAATCAATCCAAATGAGTCCATTTATAAATCATCAGTTCCATACAAATCTGTGTCGATTCACTTCCTAAATGAAAGCAGCCTATTTTAAAGTAACATAATGAGAAGTAAAAATTGGCTTGGAAAACACCAAAAGGTCCCAATAAGGAAGCCAACTTCAATTCAGTCTCCCATCTTGAGTATCCCAAGCACAGCATGCATCCATAGAAGAGGAACTCCCTTTTACAGAAAAAGACCAGCAACATAATCAAACTGGAGGGGGGCAGACAGCTGCACAGACCAGTTGAGAATGACAGGACAAGGGAGAGACACAAACAAACACAAAAACAAGGCTACATGCTATGGGAAAGGAAAAAAGGCTAAACACAGAGTAAATCCTATGGACATGGAGCGTAAAGAGAGGAGAGGAGTGTGAAGTGAGGTATATTCAAAAAGTCTTCCCAGAGCATGCTGTGACTTACGGCCACCTATCAGAGCTTTACGTGTAGAAGAAGAATTTTAAAAGGGTTTGAGATTCAGTGAATCACCCTGCTTCTTCTCGGTGAATTTTGTAAATACATTATCTGGTTTATTAAGTTTACGTGATACAGATATATTCAGTTTGAGCCAGCAATCCTGCAGGCTTGAAAGTGATCAAAACAACTGACTGAACACATCCACTAGACTTCAAATTAAACGTGGAAGCTTTTTGAAATGAGCTAAATATTGGGCTAAACATTGGGAAGGTTTCCCATGCCAACAATGGTTAAGTTTTCTTTTAAATACAGTTAATATTAAGGTAAATATTTTATAATAACTATTATGTGTTTCTATTCCTTTAAATTAAAATTAGATTTGCTCTCTTTAAAGATATTTTTAACTATTTTTATTGATAGGATTACTTCTGACTTCAGAGCAGAAATAAAGAATGAAAAATTGAAAAAGAATCAAAGTGTTTTATAGAAATACCAATGAAAGTGTAGATGCTTGTATGTTCTGTGGAGTTGCAAAACTGACATGTTTTGAAAATGCATTTAAGGAAGTTTAAGGGCTGGAAAGGATGTATAACGGTGAACAGTCAAGCTAGACAACAAAGTTTGAGCAACAGCCAACAAAGTACTGTCCAGGGACTTTTCAATAATACTTTTACTCATTTTTATTAAGCTACACACAGATAAAATTAAACCATGGTTTCATTCTGATGACCGTTACACATGGTGGATGAACACCACCTGCTTCTACACACAAATCGAGGTAAAATGTTTCCATCGCACCACTGTTTGTAACCTCTATTGTGATGCTTCATTGTGATCAAAACTTACCTGCCGTGGATATTCTTGTGAAATCGGGCCAGAATGGGACACCTGGCTATTAAACGTGTCCTTATGTGTGATGTGATGCAGACTTGTTTAAACATGCACACATATGGGCACATAAACATTCACACCCATAATGCACTGGCTTCTTACTGCAAGAAGGGGGCATTTAGTTCAAAACACACTGTCAGCGAGTTTTATTTGTGTACAGTCTGTACGTGCATGTGTGTGCATGTGTGTGTTTCCGGTGTTGCGTGAGTGCAAAGGAAGCTGATCAGTCAGTGGAGTTGAAGGTAAACGGTATTTAGTCTTTCAGAGCCTTGTAGTCAGGGGGCTTTGAAATGACAATGGAAATGTCTGCATGCGTGTGTGTGTGTGTGTGAGAGAGAGAGAGAGAGAGAGAGAGAGAGTGTCTGTTGTGTATGTGTGTGTTGCACTGGAGGACAACACTACTAATTTGGCCTCCAGGTGTGCCCACTGATTTTGGGACAGACGCCAACTTCAAACGAGCCTTCGTCCTCTTCCTCCTGTTCGTCCTCTGATGGATGAAAGGACAAACTGGGAAGACACAACACAGACAGAAAAAAGGAAGGGGATCAGGGTTGATGGCGATGGTGGGAGGAGGCTGGGGTAAGAAGTATAGGAAACTAAGAAAGGAAAGTATGACATTAATACAAAAGGTAAGCAAAGAAATGTTTGCTGTAAGTGATCTCTGATACTCTGATATTTAGTGTGATGTAGTAAATACATGTAAATAAAATATTTTTTGCAAGTGAATGAAATTGTTCCAAGTTTTCTTTTTCTTTGTCTGTTATGAAAGTCAGCCACATAATATGAAAAGATGTTAGTGTAACTATTAATGTGGTGGTGAAAATCTATCTTGGTTGTTTAGCTGCAGAATCATGAAAACTGCATCAAAATGCATCTAAATGCTTTTAAAAGCCACAATGCTGTGAGCGCAGAGTGGGAATTATGTCACATCTGCATCATTTAAAAAAAAATATCTGTGGATTCTCACAGTGAAATAAACAATAAATAAAAACAAACCTCAAACCAGAGAAACAAAATAGGGAAAAAATATGTGGCAGATTTCAGTGGCATCTTTTCCTGATTTTGCAACATGGATGGGTGTACACTCATTCCAGTGTTAAACTGGGCTGCTGGCCAGACAAAAACAGTACTGATTGCATTTATATTTTGTTCTTTAATCCAAGGAAATTATCAAATTTGCAATATTGCAGAATAATGGCCAAACTCTTTTAAAATACTGCTAAGTACAAACATAACTGAAATTTTACAAAAAACTTCTTTCCAATGTATTTCTGAGTTTGACTTAATAAGCAAACTTACCAATTAAGGATTGTTATGAACTCGGCTAAACATTGTATTTATTCATTATATATTTTACACACTAAAAATGACATCTTTATGAAAGTAACTGGTTGCATTTTAAGGCAACATACTCCAGCACAGCAGAGAAATATTTGCCTTTATAGACTGATATTATTCTGTACCACGCAGTTTATAGTCCATTGTCTGAATACCAGCTGGACCAGATATTTTAATGGTATGTAAGATGCAGACATTTTTAATTGTGGCTGGGCTGATCAGCAGAAGAAGATTTTATAAAAATAAATATTATGGAAAGAGGAATTACTTACCTGCCTAACTTGGTGGGTTTTTCTATCCCTGAAAACCTAAAATGTTTTAATCAGTTTTATTTCTGAAGTAAAAGAAATCAATGTGTGCACAGTTTTGCATCAGACAAGACAGGATTTTTTTTTATCTATTTAAAGACACAAATACATAATGTTACATCTAGTGTAATCCACTAGATGCACAACATATGCAGTGGTTTTTCTTCAGAAATCATCTTAGGTAGATTCCAGGTCTCGCCTGCCACCCAGCCGTATTCAAGATGTTTTTATAATGAATTAAACTGAAACGCACCCATCTGAAACACAACAAACATCAGAGCCACTCATGCATCTTTGCTCTTCTTCATGCTCAAGTTTTGTCTGAATACTTATAATCCTTTTAGTTGCACTAAAAGATCCTGTGTTAAGATCACATCTACTGTGTCATCTCCAGAGAGTTTGTTTGTGCACATATTGGAATAAAGTTTGAAATCCCACACTGTGATCACAAAGTCACCATAAAACCTAATCAGCTTTTAAAGTTTGCTGTAAGGAAAATACAAGAAACGTCATCTGCAGGTTGAATGATTTTCTGATTCTGCACTGATTTGTTTTTCACTTGTGCTCAGTTAAAACAAATTCATTCATCAAAAGCTGCAACAGTCACTTATCATGTAAGCGGCTGATAAATGGGGTCAAATCAGCACAACAGGGTTCATGCAACAGGTGATATTGAGTGGGTTATTTAATTCAGATTCTGGGTGCTTTTAGTGTGTGTGATATGGTGGTGGTTATAAAGAATATTTAATGGTGCAAAAAATACGAGCTTGAGAAAACAAAGATGGCCCGGGACCCTTTTCTCAGAGAACCATTATATCAGGGCTTCCTGAATTAATTTGCCTGCAGAGCGGAACTGCATGTGGATGAAGGGATTCAGCCAATTTACTCAGATGTGTTGGGAATGAGATGCATCTTGAAGTGGCTACAGTATAAAAATATTAGCCTTAAATTTTTTTAGGTGTTTTACCTTTTAGTAATAAGTCATCAGCTCTGTTTTTTTTTTAGGAACGCAAACATTTATATAGCAGATAAAATTCTTTCCCGGTAGCATGATGAATAGATAAACCGGCAGACCTCCACATGCGCATAAAGGGATGTAAAAAGTTC
>JBAMIG010000006.1:4588584-4602972 GCA_037177335.1 Kiunga ballochi
TCAAATAAAGTTCTTAGATTTAAAAAATGAGATGTCTCTGCCCAGTTACTCTCAATTCAGGCATTAAGGGGTTAAAACATCTTCATCAGCCTCACACTCCTTTACTTCAACTTTCAACCCTCTACATCACATTTAAATATCAGTTTGTACTTTAAATACTCTTCGGTTTGCACCAACATTAAAGTCTTTGTTATTATTAATGTTTTTATCATTTTTATTTAAATGACTACATAGAGTTAAATTGTTTTTTAAAGATATTGCAAGGATGATCAGCACAGTTTTTAATGTGCCCTTAGAAATGAAACCTTTTAAAGGAAAAATGGTGAGCTCTGTTATCGCGGCTCTGAATCAATTACTTGTCTGTCTTAATGGCACTGATGGAACGTGTAATGATGAGAAATATTATGTGAAATAGATTTATTTTTGGTCAGTAAAACGTTTGACATAGATGGACCAGTGAAGGATGAATAAAACATCCTTTATACTATGCATCCATGGTGAACTTCTGGGATGAGGTTTACAAGGAATTATTTACATTAAGCCTTGTTTCTATTTTCAGCAACTTAAAATAGATGAAGTTCCAACTTTATAAGAGATGAAGGATTAAAAATAATCCATATGTAATATACTTTTTACCAACAGAAGACTAGTACTTTCTTGTTTAGGTGTCATATGATCTGACTAAGTTTTTACACATCTAGTTGTTTCAGTATCAAAGCAACTCTGCAGATATATTGAGAAACACTAAAATACAAGTCAGACAGGGTTAAAAATCACATTTTTCTGGGATCTTAGAGCCAAAGCCAGTTGTCTGGCTCACTGCCTCTCCTTTCCCTATCAAAACCACCGTCTGTTACCCAACAGCAGCAACAATAAGAACTAATCATGTTTAATGCCCAGGTGATTAGCCAGGTACAGTGCTACTGGATGAGTCACGAGGAGACAGACAATCGAAAGCAAGTGGGATTTTCACGCTTAAGCACACAAATATGGGCAAACAGAGTGGACATATAAGGAATGAACAAGGACAGACAAACTGCAACATGCACCTAAACACACCCTGAGTAGGTGTGTTGCTATTACAAACACAAGAGAAAAACAGAGACAGACCACAAACAAATACACACTTCTCTGCTTGTTTCACTGCCAATCAATAAAAATCAAAAGTCTAAAGTGATATATTTACTGTCCCCATGCTTTCATTTGTTTGTATTTATTGTGATTTTTTTTAAAGGCTTCAGGTTTATACAAATCATTTCACATTTACTGTGATTTAAAAGGTCAGAAATATTCCTGGAGTTGAAGAAGATCTACTTCTTTTTTCAATTATATTCATATATTATAATTATTATATTATTTCACTGCAATGATAATGATAAACAGTTATTTACAGTATAGTATGTAGTAAATTGCAAGGGTACTGATAACGCAACAACTTCAAAATGAGTGTAGTATTTATCAATTTATGGTTTAAGCTCACGGCACGGGTACAGAAACGAAAAAGTTCACAATTACACACAGTGAATATGGAATCAAAGTCACTATTTTATCCTAATTTAACCAAAGTACTATTGTCTCCTATAACTAATCACAGCTGGCTGAAAGAAAATGGCCTGTAAATGTGTGAAACCAGACAAATATAAAAAAAGAAAAGATCAGGAAGAGTGATAAAGAAAACACAATGCATTTTATAAGAATTACATTTAATAAGAAGTCATTTTAGATCGATTTGGGACAACATATTACTCGTAGATAAAACTGTGACTTAAAAAAGGTTTGAAATGAGCAACAGTCTGTAAGACCGAAACAGGGAGAGGCAGAGCCCATGTTGCTGTCGCAGATTATGTGCAACAATCACTTACAGCAAAGTAAAGCCCACACACACAGGAAAGCCACAGTCAAACACATGTCTGCACACACACACACACACACACAGAGAGAGAGAGAGGCACAAACACACCCACAGCCTGATCTGTACAGCGAAATTCTAACAAACATTAACTATACGTCCCTGTCTCACTGAGTCTTTTAGGTTAGGTGCATTTTGTTTCCCCTTTCTTTACACAAGCCTCAACCATCAAACCCAAAAGATTAAACTCACACATTTTAACCCCATTCAATAAAATCAGACTAAAAATAAAAAAAACCCTAAAACAAAGTTTTTTACACAAATTTTCAGGCTCCACAAGTTGTACCATCTATTTGTCTCGTTTTCCTGCTCTGGTATTGACAAGTCCAACGTTAAACGTACACAAATCTGCACATAGTTACACATTCAGAAACCCTGCATACTAAGATACACAACACTGTGAGTTTTGCTTTTAAGATTTAAATTTAATTTATAATAAATTTGTAAAACTCAAAGCTGATTAGGCTCAAATGTTTGAGTTAGTTGTCACAGAAATCTATTTTGCTCCATAGCTATTTTAACTTTTTGAGCCCTGCAAACTTTCAGGCCTTCGCACAAACTTAGACACCATCTGTTCTTTAAATCTTCCAACTGGAGGACCCAAGGTTGTAAAGGTTAAGGTCATTACTGTGCCAGGTACTATTCTCTGTAACTCAATAAACACCAAATAGCTGATTTTTTTTTTTTTTGAAGTCCTATTAGCAGTTTTCTTCATTAATCAATGCTACGCTATAGTGTAGCATTGTGGACTTGCATATAAAATGATGGTGACAGAAAGATATACTTGAGTTGAACTGGCTGGTACTTTAGTATCATATATAAACTGTAACTGGCTGAAGATGAGGATGACAGCAGAGATAATGGCAGCTGCAGTCAGGTAAGAAATTAAAGGGGTTTATTAAGGGCAACATTTGCAAAACCAAAAACACACTTAAAATATTTCAATTTTCATTGTAACTTAAAAATTGCAGTCCAGATTTTTGGGCCTACTTCTCATCACGTCTCACATCTGCAGAAGTAAAACCTACGTAGAGTCTGATCATCCTTTAAGGATTTCAAGTTATTTAAAAGACTGTGTCAGAGGTCCAGCCATCTGACGTGAATCCCTCCTTCCTCAATTTCAGTTTCCTCTGGTCAGACTTTGTCTGGAATAATTTGAGATTTGAAATAAAGCTTTTCAAAATTTACAATTTCATTTTTACAGGAATGCATGTTCCTCTTGCACAAAGTGCTGCTTTATGTGTCTTCCAGTAAACACAAACATTTTATTTAGAAGCCATTTTTTGTTTTCTTGCATGTATCTGACCATATGATCACCTGACTCGCTTCTTTGCTGTATGATAGCAGCGTGAGTCAGAAAGACAGACAAATGGACATGTTGATCCATAAAGGGAATTTCCATCTCTGCTCTTCCTCACTTGCCCCTTCCTCCTTTCCCCCCCATAAAAAGAATTTCTGCTTTTTTTATTATTTGTCTCGTCTTTCAGACAAAGAAAGTTGGAAAAAGAAGAAGATGTTAGCAGAACAGAGATGGAGATGCATTTTCCATGGCTTTTTTTTTGTTACCTAAAAATATTGTTTCTTTCCATTTGATGCTGAATTTTTGCTTTGGTAACAATCAAACAAAATTAATGCAAAAAAAAAAGTTGATTAAACACTCCTCTTTATTTCTGCTCTGTGAGTCATTTCAGAAATTCCCCATTTTCCTAGAGTGAAAAAATCAGCAGATGTTCAGAAAGATCCAGAGCTCCAAAAAATATTTAGCTCTTTCTTCTTTTTTTTTATGTTACTTCTTTTTTTTATTATTGGCTGCATATAGTTTCCAGCCATCTCATCTGTAACACCAGCCACAGAAGCAAATACACATCTCCCATGTGTATTTCATAAGCTCCAGTAAAGTTATCATTTTACAGTAACCACCACCGAACAAGTTAAAGCTTTTAGTAATCTTAGGCCAATTCTAATTTTTAGATCAACTCACATCTTGTTGGGCTGCACATAAGACCAGTCGGGAGTTATTTGAGGGAAACTATTTAAATGGAGTTTTAAAAGATGTAGTAAAGATATGATGTATTAAATAAAGCTACCTTTATTCATGCTGTGCATCTAGACAAAGACAGGCGAGTCAAAGGAAACCCTGTGGAGACTACCAGATTGGCACATATTAATGTTTCTCATGCTCTAAATACCTTGCTTATGACAATGACTTGTTTAGAGAGCAGATTGAGATTTTTTCTTTTCAAAGTTCTTTTACATAATAAGTCACATTTCTGCGAACGTTCTGTTTATACTCTGATGGATGCAGATGGAAGCACCAGAGGATATGCTTAAAAGCTAGCTGAGTCCAAACTAGGCAGTTTGGGATATCAGTAAAAACACATATATGGAAACAGAGATGCAATCTCTTTAGATGGAAGGTCTGAATTATGCATGGTTGTTTTAGTTTATAAACTCTCTTACTGTGTCTCCCTGAGAGAGACACCTAACTGAGGCCGCTCTTAAGTTAAAGTTGTCGGGTTTACAAATCCGTGCTCAGGATATTACTTTCATATATTTGTAATTTAATCACTGTTAAAAGTGTTGGATCCTATGGTTTACACTCCAATGATCACTTGTTGCTTTCAGTTCCTTTTTATTGCACCAAAATGGGAAAAACGGCTTTTTCTACGCGGAACATGTTGCAGAAAAACTGCAAATTAAAAGACCTGATTCCATTGAATGTTTTTAAATTCAGAGTTAGAGCACTTGAGACAGACTCATTAGCCTGTAAGTGTTTTACATGATAACCTACACCTAACTTTACTCTTTGTAATTTCTTGCCCCTTTTGGCCAGTACTCCCTAGAAAAAGGTTTTTAATCTCTTTCCTGACTTTCCTGTCCTGGTTAAATAAAGGAAGGAATAAAAAAAATAAACTTGGAGGTGAGAGGATTCTGAAAGTGCAACGAATATAATCATTTAATCTGATCCTTTGATAAAAATCTTCTGGAACTGCCTGAGATGCAGACACCCAGACATCGCTTATCATCTGATCCTTACATGTTATATTGGTGATTCAGTGTATGTTGCCTTTTGACCAAAGACTTTTAAAAGATGAACTTAACCAAATATGCAGAATTTGAAACAATAAGACTTAAAAAATGTCTTTTTTTTTTTCAAAATACTTTGAACCCTCATATGACACATTAAATGAATGGATTTAGTCATCTCATTCTGGTGTTTTTAACCAGCTCACTACAATCATCATGTTGGCCGTTGATAAAAATAAAAGATTAGTTTAATCATGACTCTGGTCTTTGTGAAAGTAAAAAGTCAAAACTCAGTGCTTTAAAACTTTGGTCCACAAACCACTGCCGGATGTCACGATGTTAGGAAAATAAGTTAAATATGATTCTTTGTTAGTCGTTTTGGATAAAAGCGTCTGCTAAATGACTGTATATATGATGGCTAATTCCAAGTTACATACATATGGAAATCTTTGTACCATTTAAGCCATTCAAAGGGTCAGTGGCAATGCGGATGCATACACCCACTCATCCTTCTGGTGTCTTAACTTAGATTGTGTTTGAAAACCATCAAACTTGTCTACCGACTCCACAGTAGGACATCAGGTGGGAAAAACAGACGAGCGGTAAGGCTGAACAGGGGAGGCAGCGGTGAGGTAGAGGAAACCACACACACTGTATGAACACTGATGTGGTGAACACAGAACTCTGTCATCTTCCCACATGCAACCATGCAGACATACGGTGCGTAGAGAGCAGAAACATCAGCACAGTAACCAGAGCTCTGTGTGTTTACTTTAGATAGAGTAGGTGGTTTTATGTGTGTTCATGTCATACTATCAGCATGCAGAGCTCAGAGGAGATTTATGAGTTAGCTTCAACATTTTCCTCATTTGTATTGCTGAAACCAAATATTTTTATTTAAAAATGCACCTTCTCTGCAGTGGAAACAGTGGAAGATAAGAGGCAGCTCATAAATAATGTCTATTGCATTAGAATAAATTGGTTCCTGTGCTTGTCTCTTCCTGCTTCCTGAAGTTCTGCCTCTTGTCCAGAATGAGTATAGAGAATAAAAACAGACTTTGTTGACAGACAAACCTCTATTGTTTCTGAGCATGTTTGAAATAAAAGACAACAGAACAAAGTATTTTTTCTTCCCATTTTTTCTCCTCTTGGAACAAACATCACATGGAAACACTGACCTCCCACACTGTGACATTGTCTGCCTCTGTCTGTCTTAATTAACTTTTTCTCAAAGTCATTCAGATTTCCTCTTTTTTTCCTTTGGCAATTAAAGAAACACATGCAAAAATTATTTTAAATTCTTTTCTTGTGTTGTTTTCTCGTTGCTGTAGAGAAACGCCTCTGGCTGAAGTAGAAAAGGAGAGAAAGGTTCGCCTTTACCTACTTACCAAGCATGATGTTGGATTTATGTGTTATATTTTTCATCATAGGTGTCAGACAGTTTGGCCTAATCGGGCTTATTACAGTCTTAAACTTATAGTGGTTCTGTTTAAACTGTAAGGAGTTACACATTACAAACGGCCTAAAAATGATGGTACAATTACCAGCATGATAATATCATGATTTCCCTTACTATATTCTGCAGAAATATGCTACTATTCTGCCACTGATACTGGGACATATTTATATTTACTCGTGTTAAGTACTGCATGATGAATTAAAGATCCCAGACTCTGTAGAACACTTTAACATGATTAACCAACAACTCCTTATTGCTTTACACAGATCTGCCTTTTGTGAAGGTTTACTGACAGTTTTTTTTATACTTGGGCCAAAAACTGTTTTTTGACTCATTGATTGCTAAATCTTTCTGTTAAGCTTGTTTTATGTTTTTTACCTGGAGAAACAATTTATGGAGCATTACAACTTTGCTCTGTTGTAGGACTATTAGTTTTTCATTCACTATTCACTATTTGATGATAATAATAATTATTATTATCATCATTATTATTATTATTATTAATTATAACCATGATCATCATAATAATGATAGTTTAATAGGACTTTTAACCACTGTGCCACCACTCTCCCACTGAGTCTTTGATTTGTAAGGATTTTTCCTGCAAACGTTACATACTTTAGTATTTTATTTGCTTTATACTGGTTTACATAATGACTAATAATGTTGCTGCTCCTCTCATTCCTTTGTTCTTTTTCATAATTTCTCACTGATGTTTAAAATCCAGTCATATTTTTCTTCTCTTAATACCAGATAAATGGATGTACTAACTTAATCATCGTTCACTTTCTTCTTTCCAGATGCTTTTTGATCCTAATTCTTTATTGGTGTTGACATTTTTGTCCGTCTGTCTTTATGTCTGTATTCTTGTCTGTCTCCATCTTTCTGGGTGGTCTGTGGTCAAGCAGCCTCCTCTTCTCTCTCCAGTAGTGGTGTGAGGCTGTTTTTTGGGAGGGGGAGAGAGGGTAAGGGGTATATGTTGTGTATTTGGGAGCTGGTGGCAGCTACTTCCTCATATATTCTCCTCCCACTCACATTTTCCCTTCACTTCCTCCACGCCTCGCTGTTTCTGGCCAATAAAGACTATAACATGCCCACACACTAGCGCTGATGCTAGAATGCCCCCCCACCGATCCCTAACTACACTGAAAAATAAAAAGTTTAGGGGTTAACCACTGAAACCCAATGACTGCTAACACTACTGATTCCCCACCAACTCTAGCACACACACATACAGTCAGTGCCACCCCTGCTTAGCTTTGTGTATATAAACTGTGGTTGCTCACAGGCTGAATGACAGACAACAAGCACATATATACAATATAGTCACATCTACCCACTCTGATGCACACACATATACAGCAACATACACACACAGATATATACAGCACATGCATCATGCAGAGATGGTCCAACACAGCCATCAAAGACCAGTGTGTCACTTCCTCTTGTCTATGTCTTTCTCTGATCTGCCAGCCATTTTTCATCAATAGCCTGGTTGCATTTAGGGGGAATTTTCTCCCTTAGATCCGACACCCACAACAGCCAAAAAGGATTGCAGAGGACGAAAAAAGGAGAAAGCAGTGAGTGACTGGCATGTGGTGTGTGTGTGAGTTCCTTATTGTGTGTCCTCTAAAATGCAGATTACAAAACAGACACAAACACGTGGGAGCTGGTGTGGACTTAAATCACTCTCACATGGCTCATTGTTAGCTTGTTGTTAGTGCTAATCCCACACTAAAAGGAGGCTGAGTGTGTTTGTTGAGTTGCTGTAGTGCCAGTCAACCTGGGCTTTTAGCTCACAGGTAGCAATGTAATGCATATCTGCATCATAAATAATGTTTTCTACAGATAAAGACCTAATGACTGACTGACATAGCCTATGCATACAAAAATAGAAACTTTGTATTATGACAGATTTGTATAAAATAAAAAGTCATTGCTTGGTACGAGAGAGAGTTCATAAAATTATCTGCTTCTAATTTCATAATGTATAAAAACAAAAAAAATAAGTTTGTTTTGATGAACATAATTTAAAGACAGTGCTACCTATTGATGAACCTGTGCAGGTTGTCTAATTTATGAAAACTTTGAGGGCATGAGTTTCAGGCACAGTTTTAAAAACTGTAAGTTCTTGCTATATATGCTTAAATTAAGAGGAAATAAAGTGCATGCTTATCCGTAGTCTAGAATTGTAAACAGCAACTTTCCAAATGAAAAGTCTCATCCGAAAAAGCCATAAATGAGAATCCAGACTGCATGGAAAGATATAGCTACTGTTTGTGCTTTTGTAAGCTAAACAGAAAGCATATTTAAATTGGAGTGTGATAAGCACAGATAGAATCCCATTCTTTCAAGACTGCATCAAAGAGTTACCAAACAACAAAATATTACCAAATTGCTGAACAACTAAAGGATCATGACGTAGCCTATGCTAATACTAGCATTACTAGCATTAGCTGCCCGTTGTAGCTACCGCTACTATGCTGGAGAAGTGAAGAATATGTTTTGCAATTGTATCTAAATGTTCGAAGAAAGTCCAATAACTTGAAACGTCCTTCACTTGAATTCAAATATCTCAGAACTCAGTGATGGGAAACAATATGATGCGGTTCCACCTCCTCTTTTTCATTACATCAGTAGTGGTCACAGCTAATGAGAACTGATTATCTGGGAAAACATGATGACCGCGCACACGTCTGCAATCTGTGGTGATTATTTCACAACGGCCTCCCACATACACACGCAACACAGCGAGCATCTGCAGTAGAATTTCCTAAAGTGATTCTCACGGATTAGCCCGTGTCGTCTGTGAAGCATCTTAAAGCGTCTCGCTCCGCTCCTCGGTGAGGATTAGGATGAATTTACTTCAGTTAGCAATTAGCAGGGCATAAACTATCACAATGACTCATCATCTTCGGATTAGCATTAGAATAGCCCCTAACGTAATTAGCTGTTAGAAAAGCATCAGCTGCATTAGCAGCACAAACTACAGCCTGAATCAGTTCAGTGGTTAGTGCATTCATTAAATGCAACACTTATTTGTGTTTTTTTTTACTTGATATTGATAATATTGATTATCTTGTTTAAGTTTAACATTGATGTTGAAGTTACGGGCCCTTTGTCTTCTGTGTTTGACAGTTTCCCTATAAAACAGCAAAACGTGATTTGTAAATAACAGAAAATGACTCACTGAATCAAAAACACTAGACAGTGCAAATCATTAAGACTTTGACTCACTTGCAACTTCTTTGGGTTTTTTTTGTGTGTGTGTGTGTGTGTGTGTGTGGTGAAAAGAAGGTAGTCTGTGAGAGAAACAGGCAAAAATACAATTCAGGTTATTTCAGTTTGTCTGCATGTGAATAACGTCACTAACTAAAGTTCCTCCTTTTTGTCACGCAAAAGCAAAAAACCACCCAATTTCATACAGATCAGCAGGAAGCTGTGAGAGAACCTTTGTGGTTTGTGTAAGTACAGACTATGTGTTAAAACTAAGTTTTTCACTGCTTGGTGTGTCTTCACCCACTTACAACATGACATTAGCCAACCTGCAGCCGCGCATGGCTGCAATCCAACACTTTTCATTTTAGCTCAGTTTGTAACACTTCTCTTTGCCTTCATCTACAATGTTTGCCTTCTGTTATTACCACCAGTTTAATGATATATTGCAAGCTCCAATAATTCCTCATTATAAATTTCTATTCCATAAGGTTTACAGACAGCATCATCCTACTACTATAAAAGGCATGTTGTGTCTGAAATAGCTTATATTCAAACTTAAACTTGAGATTTTCACTCCTTATTTGATCAGCCATTGTTACATCCTTGTCGAAATGCCATTGATAGATACCAGTAGCTGATAAATAGGCGTGGAGAACTTTAATACATTTAAGTTATTTAGTAGAGAATGTGTGGAGTCTGTTTTCCATTTAATACCTGTAATATTTGTCAGCAGTTTAAACACTGTAATGGTTAAAGCTTTGTATTGTTAACAATATCCTTCCTTTCTATATGTAGGGAATGAAATGTGTTGTGTCAAACCTTGCCTTGGCATGCTAAGGGAGAAACATCCGGGCTTTTGTAAATTCACGTGACGTGCCTCCTTAGCAATGGATGCTAAGGGTACAAACATCCAGCCGCCATACAAGGAACGCACTGAAAAGTTCTCCAAGAAAACCGTAAATATGCCCAAAGGTTGCTGTGTTGTGTTTTGTCACAACACTACTAGAAAGAAAAGGGATTCAAGTTTTTTATTAGATTCCTTCTGAGGCAACAGAACCAGAACCAAGACGTCCAACAATCAGGCGTAGCAACACAAACAGTTCCACTGGACCCAAGTCCCATTATACATACGTTTGTTCACAACACTTCATCAAAGGCCAGTCTTTACTTTATATTGTATCTTAGTTAGTTTTACAATGTAAAGCTTTTATGAATTTCCATCAAATGACACTATAGTATAAAGAAATAATATTTATAATACATATTGTGGATTCCAGTAGCTTTGTGTGGCAGAAGAGAAGCCATTTTAGTTTTGCATGTTTATTTAGTCAAATATAATGAAGACATTTAGTTTTTATGTTTGTTTATCACATTATTGGATCCCGTGTTGTGGCTGAACACTGTTTTCACCCAGCCAGCAACAAATACATTATAGGACTAAATGTGTAAAATTCATCCTCTGTGCCCTTTAGCAAACACGTGTGATTAAAAAAAAAATTTTTTTTTAAATAAAATTAAAATAAATGTAAATATTTTAAAAGAAAAACTATGTAGAAGTTGTTTCATTAGGTATACTTAGTGTCTTGTGCTTTCCACTAAATACTCAGGCAGTTTCTTCTAGTTTGTTAAAACATTTTTCAAGGCCTGAAAGTTTTAATTTAGCAGCATACATGGCGTTTGCAGTAACTTCCAACTTTTCGAAGTAATCATATGTCATCATAGTAAATCAGACTGTAATAAATCATGTTTTTAGAATGCAGGGGTCTAACGAACAACATTTGGCCGTATGTTGCTAAGGAAGTCACGGGATCAGTGAAGTCAATCCCTCCTCCTCCATCATATAAAACACAAAGATATTATAAAAAAAACTAAGAACAGTTTATGCAGAGAATGCAAAGTGGATGCAGAACAGGTGTTCAACAACACAATGTTTGTGTAACATCTATTACCATCTATATTTGTGGGATGTTTTCAACAGTGCATAAAAGCCCTCAGGACAATCTGGGAATTGTGATATTGCATAAAGTTATTCCAAATTCTTTTTTAAGGTGGTATAAACCATCTTTTGCTTTATTAACATTAACTGAGAAGGGATTGTGCAAACCGTCAACCTATCCTTTATCCACATCAGGGACAAGAACCTAAACAGTCTTCCAATGATGTCCCGGGGAGGATGGTCATTGTACACTTCAAAGTTTTCTTAAAGTGTATCTATACTTTAACAGTGTTCTTACTCACAAAACATCAACAAAATACCCTGAGAAGCTTTTTCTACTCTGCCTGTTTGCCTTTCTGACACTGTGTTGAATAACTAGTAAATATATGATGTGTCAATATAAGTCATCCTGAATGTCCAACTTAAATTTTCAGCATTTTATACAAAGCTGTAACTTAATTGCACACTCTGTTTAAGCAAACATAATGAACCCTCTTATTAAAAGCAGACTATTTCAAAATTAATGTTTTAATACATACAAATAAACCTGTGTTTTGCACAATGAACAACTTAAAAAACAAAGATTCTGCAAGTCTTAAATGTAAAGCTCACATAGATGTCATATGACAGTCACACTGCTGTCATATGGATCTCATTGTGGGAGCAAATACGCGGTCAACCAGTCATATCACTGCTATCGTCTCTTTTCTTTTACTTTTTCTTTAACTGCTTGCTTACTTCTTATGGTTTTGGAAGTAAATTTGTCGCTATATGTGAGTCGTCTCTGCACTGTGATTTTGTTCAAAGTGTGGGGTCCTTGTGTTCATCTGTTTGTGCTGCTGCCATAATTTGTAAACACACTTTTCCTTATCCGTGGAGTATACCCACAGTGCAAAGAAACCCAGATATACTCACACACAGATCCTCTATCATTAACAGATCCTCAAAACACAGAAGAAAAAAAAACGTAGAAGTGAAATGTTAAGTTTTTCTTTAAGGCTTTTGCTTATAATAATAATATTTAATATATATATTTATAATATGCTCATGCATCCACAGTTAAAGCTAAAGTTTTTTTTTTCATTTGGATATAAGACTTTCTAAATTCAAATGCTGGAAAAAGAGTTGATGATTTGGAAAAACAACACAATATCAGAATTTCACACAGTCACTAAAAACAGTTTGATTCAATAAATGCACTCCTACCAATCAAAAAATGCTGTCAATGATATCACGCAGTAGGCTATCAGCACACCTCTGTAGAAATGGGTTTTATTGCTTGCCTGTTGATTTCAGGCTGTTAAAAAGGTCAATGGGTCGTTTTGACAGCTAAAGCTAATTAATCACAGTTTAAGATATAAAAGTAAAAAAAATGAGTAAAATATATTGTGTATTGTTTTTGATAGACTTTCTTTTTAGTATTATAGTTTTCATATTGTTTCAAATGTATCATGGTGTCATATGTGCTAATTTAGCCTTTCAGGTGTTCTTTAATAACAGACAGAGATGGTAATGTCAATAAAATATTGTCCCCAATTCTTTCTACTTTACAGCCTTATTTTTGTTTTGTGTATAGATTTTTTTATTTATATATAAATCTGAATTTATGCCTAAATTTAGATGTGTTTTTTATTTTATTTTTTTTAGTAACAGTGCTCAGTGAAAGTAACGCAATTATCAATGCACAACTCCTTTTAATTTCTCTTTCCAGTGCTTTGCCTATTTCCCTGTTTTTTCTTGATCTTGTGTGTCTTCAGCATGCGAGAGTTTGCAGGAAGATGAAGTGAAAGTGTGTTGAAAGTGAATGTTTTTCACTAATTTTGTCAGACACACAGGAAGTTGGAAGCGCAAGTGGCTAAACAGGGGAAGTCAGATTGCTGTGTTTGTGCGTTTGTGTGTGTGTGTGTGTGTGCATTCATGCATGTGTGTGAGGGTTTGTGTGTGTGCGTTTAGTCTGAGTAACTTCACAGTCATCAAACCTGTTTACATGCTGTTACAGCTAAACCCGATGGAAAACAGCAAAACATGATCCCTAAACAGAACTGCTGTGTAGTTTTCTATGAGACATTTGACATTTTTATGAACATATCAAAACTCAATTTACATCATAAACACATGCATATACATATAATGTAACAACATAAACAATAAGGTGAGAAAAAGGGAGTCAAATAGTGAAGATTCTTCAAAGCTGCTTGGAAATGCTATCACAATCAAAATCAGTTCATATATTTTATACAAGAACTGTGTGATCAGTGTTTAATAACAAAAATTTGGGATTTTTATTTGTAATCATTTCAACCCAATCAAAGTATTATTTGAATTTTGTTACATATCAGTCCAAAGGTTTGACATGTCTCATTTAAAATGAACTGATGGGTGCATGTGTCCAAACGTCTGATTGGCAGAATAGCCATTAGATAAAATCGAGTAATTAGAGGATTTCTACCATCAATATATGCAAAAAGAAAATGTAATTAGACAGCTAGCTAGCTAACTAGACACAGTAGACACGTAGTTAGCTAGATGGCTTGGTAGCAGGATGCAAAAGGTGAAATATTATGGTAGAGTTACCTAAAACTGAAAAAAATAGCATATTTTTTATAATTACAAAAAACAATATTTTTTGGGGAGGAAAAAAGTTGCAAATTTTCCACTATTGTGGAGATTCCCAAAACCTGAAGAATACTTCAAATTTAGAAGAATAAATCTAATTTGAACCTTGTAAGAATTAGTAATATTTTGTTTTATATCATCGCCGTCATCCTGTGTGGCTCCCCAGTGGACACCGTGGAGTCCTACCGCTTCCTGGGCTCCATCATCTCCCAGGACCTG
>JBAMIG010000006.1:4607823-4638615 GCA_037177335.1 Kiunga ballochi
GGGGGCCGTGTCCCCCACACTGGACAAGTGGCTCCAACAGATACCTGGAGAAACATCCGACATCTCCGTCTAGAAGAACGCAGTCCTAGGAACAGCTAAGATACTGCGTAGGACCGTCAAGCTCCCAGGACTCTGGTAGAGAACCCGAGCTTGAGATGAACAACCACCCGCCCTACCCAAGAAGATGGGAGGGTGGGTGAGGGAGGAGTTTAGATATAGAGACATAATTTATGTTTATCCTATTGCCATCATTATCCTTAGAGTATAATAAATACATAAATAGTAAATAAATAAAGTTTAAATTATACGTGATCTATTCAATACAAACAATTTTTAAACTTTTGCATCATTTTATGAAATCCTGTTTCATAAAATGATGCCTGAACACATGATTTACGTTTTCTTCTTTCTGTTTCATACAACTGAGCAAAAGATTCCACTGTCATAACTTAGACATAACACATAGAAGTAAAGTGTAAATATAAAAAGGGTCAAACAAAGATCTTATAAAAATGACATTTCATACCATTTATTCATCGGTGCTTAAAAACACGATTTGCTTGGAGAACCTTTGAAAGGCAGATTAGAATTTGATGACATGGACATGTTTCTAATGCTAAAGCAGTTATTATCATCACCTTTAATTAGATTTGATTATGATTTAGGATGGATAAATAAGTGAGGTCACTCCCTTTACCTGCACAAATTAATGTAAATCAAGTTAATCTCAAGTAAATGACTACATTGAATGCCCTCTTATTGTCTTTCTTGCTTTCATGCACATATAAGGTTCTCTGTTGTCGGGTCATCCTTTATCCGTTACCAGAACGATCCTCCCAATTCTCCCTATCCCTCTCTGGGTCACAGATAAAAGGCTTCGTTGTAATCTGAGGAGCAAAACATTCACTCACACACTGTGACTCTATAGTCCCTGTCAATGACCTGTGTGTGTGTGTGTGTGTGTGTGTGTGTGTGTGTGTGTGTGTGTGTGTGTGTGTTTGCGACTCACTGCCTCTTGTATATTCATTTCCAGGAATCATGCTCACATCGCTGTATTTCAGGCTTTTTAAAGATCCGTGTGTTTGAATTTTGACCATCTCAGCACGAACCCACTCTCGTCATCATAATGATTATCTGGTTGTGTGTGTGACTTCAAAAGTATAACATGCGTCAATCTTCAATCAGCTCAATGTTGATTTCTCATGAGATATAGAGCAGCATCACTACAAAGATGGTCCTGTGTGTGTGTGTGTGTGGATTTTCAGTGTGAACAATGAGGAACTGTAAAAGTGTACGAGAGCTTACGCCAGACTTTCCATACCATTATATATGGGTGGAAAACAAAACGTTAATTTCCTTCCACAAGTCTTCAAACTAAACAGGTTATATGGGTTCTTGTTACATATAAAACAGAACTGCTTCTAAAACTGAGGATTGGAAGACCATTTTAAAAGAAAATGTATCCAATGTTTATTTAATATGAGTAAGATTCATGTAGGACTCAATATATATGCATTAGTGCAAAGGTGTTAATGTGTGAAAATGTATATTTTAATGCATTTGATACATAAACAGCTAAAGTAATACTTTTTTTGCCATGTATAAGTTTCTAAAATTAATTTTGGATCAGAATTCATTGATAAAAAAAAGAACAGGTTGCAGATATGAAAGGGTAATATATTTATTACATTCATATTACATTTAGGTAGTGACAACACATGGTTATAGGGTCAGAAATAGCCACAAGAGGTTGCTTTTTCTTCAGGCATATGTATGTCTCCATCTGTATGCAAGTACGACAAAAGAGGAAAGGCTTTCTAATTGTGTTTTACGTGACTACAAGAACCAATGACAGGGACAGCATGCAGTTTAGAATAGTTTGTGTCACATTTTGCAGTGTCCATGCTTTAGTACTAACATACAGCCCAGTGGAAAGAAAATTACATAATCTATTTTGATAATCAAATTTTAATATCTTCTAGCATTTATTCAAATGAAACAAAGCCCTGCAAAGTATTCTATATAACTGAGCTGCAAAGACTGTCAATATACAGTATGAGAATGAACTGGGAACCATTAAAGTTACCATTTCAGACCTGCAGTAAAATACCATGAATTAGATAGTGTCATGTAAGCAGGTTTTTCTGATCAGTTTAAAGATCGTTTGGTCATAATCAGAGTAAACAATGTTTAAATTATGCTGCTGGGGTTTGTCACAGTATGTAAGCCTGCATTAACAACTTAAAAAGGCACTATTCTAAATCTTACATTATGTTATGGAAGAAAGTCCTTTTCTCCTTTGCATGTTTAGGCTTCAGCAGGGTAAACATCGAATAGGATGGTCCCATGTATCAATATGCCTAAATAACTCCACAAGGTAAACGGAGCTGCCGGGCAGCAGGGAAATTAAAGAAGATGAGAAAATGACCATGACCAGAAACAAGAGAAAACGATGCTATTAAATATTCACGGCTGACACCTTGAGCTGTGAAACTGAACACCTTCGTCCTCTTTTGTTAATCCTCCCTCTTCCCCCTCTTTTTCTCTAATCCCCCTTCCTCTTATTTTAAGCCTCTCATGCTCTTTCTTTCCATCTAAAACTCTCCTTCAGGCTGTCATTACAACCCAAACGGATATACAAAGAAAAAGAAAAGGAAGGGAAGGTAAACAAATAACACAAATAACTTTACATTATTTGTGTTATTTGTTTTTGGCTGATAAAGCTCAGTGGTAATTAGTCCTAAATCAACCAGAGTTTGTTTTATTAAAACATTTTTTAATGGGTTATAAAAACTGTCTGGCTTCAATGCACCATGAAAAAGTCCAGAAGTTGCATCTGTCTCCTTAGCTTCAGGTCATTTCTTATATGCATTTTACTGCTGCTTTTGATGTTGTTCAAGTCTTAAAATGTCAAAATACTAATTCCATTCAAATGACAGTTTAGCAGAACTTTGGAGTCCATTTGTCTATTTCACATTTCCATCATGCTTTACTGCTGCACATTTATCAATTTAACAGGAAATCATGGCATTATACTTCATGCTTTAATCAGATATATACAGTATGCCATGGCTACAAGAGAAATTATTGCAGATACTGTGAAGTAGACTCCTTACTTTATGGTAAAACAGGAACATTGTTTTAATATGCACCATGTTAAAAGGATCACGTTTAAACTAAGATTAATTTATTTCATTTACACAGTAAATTCTGCTGAATTGCAAAAAGTTGTAAAAAATCTAGGAAAGAAAACACAAAGTTTTAATATGATGCACTAATTAAACTCAGCATTTAATTAAAATTATATGCATCCTGCATTTTCCATCCCTATATGCTTTTCTTTCCACCAAAATCGAAAATGTTGTCCAATTTTTGCCAAACAAAACAAAGGGAACACGGGTTGTAGGCAGGTAATGTATAGCCTAAGTGTTCATCATCCCATCCCGGCATGTAACTAACTGTGACTTCTTTTTACATCCATCACTGCCAATGAATTTGGTGGCCTTGGTTACCAAACTGGATTAAACAACACTCATTAAAGTCTGCTGAAAAAAAGAACATAACCAGTTGAAAATATCCCCCTGAAATGACACAGTAAGGTTGTTTGATCACAGACTCATGCTTCACTAAGAGAACAACTCAGTATAACAAAATGTTTTTAAAACATTTGCAGATATGTTCAGTATTTTTAATGTAATTGACAGTTAATCGTTACTTTTCTCTGATTATTTTGAATGTGTTAAACATTTCTGTCATGTCTTCATTCATGTCCTCCAGCATCTGTTTTCCCCCTTCACTATCTCTTCTCCTCTACCTTTCTGTCTTTATGTCCCTACAGCTGTCTCCTCCTCGTCAGTATAACTTCTCTCTTCAGATAGATGTGGTGTGTATGGGTTACTCTATTTGACATGCTAAGATTCCTGTAGCCGGTGACTGGATATTCGGCCCTCTGCACAATGCTTATTCAGGTTGCTGTTCCGCACCATGTGGGGGATCAGTGTTTATGTGTGCGTGAGAGTTGAAATATCTAGGACACACGCCTTATCATAACACAAGCAGCAGTACCACTGACAAGACAGTGGGTATTTTAAATCTAGGGTGTGTGCTCCTGCTTCTTAAGGCCACAAGGCCGCAGAAAACCCCAGGTGGAACAGCAAAACAAGGAGACGAGCGGGTGTGTGTGTGTGTTTGAACGGTAGACGCTAGACCTTGTTCATCTCGACAATGTGTGGAATGTCATCCCAGGCTGAGCTCACCATCAGATCGAAGCACAGTTGTCGGCTGCAGGGAGGAAAAAAAAAAAAACACTACTGGAAGATTTACACATCAGACTTTTAAGGCCAATGACATGCTGCCCGACTTTCAGGGCCGATTATCACAATGACATCTGGCCGTGTAAGAGATCGTTTTTCTCATATGACACCAGTTTAAATGATTATGAAGTGAAACCATATAGACACAGTTTAATTTTAGCAAAGGTCTACATGGCGATGGTAATTTAAAAATGTATATAAGCTACTTAAAATGTTTAAAACGTGTACATATAAATAAATATTACACACATTTAGAAGATATTTCTGCCAGAAAAACAGAAAAGAAGAAACTCCTGAAAGAAAATGGCAAGACTGTCAGGCTTTTTTTTATTCTTATTTTGAATTTGCAGCAGAAAAGGAAGTAACTAAACTTCAACTTATTCATTTGATCATTCATTCATTTTCCAAACAATGTCATCCAATCCATCCAGGGTCATGGGACTCTTATGCGAATAGAGGAGCCATCCCGGAAAGTTTGCCAGTTCATCGCAGGTATACTAAAACTACACTATAAAATGATTTTTCTCAGTCAGCCTACTGTGTGAAAGTGCCATTGTCATGGGTCTTATGATCCTGACGGTGGTGTGGGTGTGTTCTTTTCTTTAAGGTGCAGCTTCTGTTTCAGGCAGTAAGTTTCCAGCACTACTGACTGTCATCCCAATATTGTTCCAGCATTTCTTCTATGGTCGGATCACAATCCTCTGCCAGAGTGTCGGGCCTCTGCACCAGTTTCATGTCTTGTTAATGTGTTTCTGTGGTAATCATACTGCTTACCTTTTTTCTGTCCCAGTGTCTCAGCTGTTTTCCCTTCCTGCCTGCCTTCCTGTCATCCTGCTTTACCATTTCCACTTTACTCCAATCTCAAAAAGCTGATTTTCAGTTTCTTTGTCTGTTTTACTGGAAGGTTCCTCGTCAGTTCTTGGATGCTTTTGATTTCCCATACAACAGCGAATGTCTTCATGCTGGTTAACCACACAATGCATTGGAGTTTCCCAATAAACTTTTACCAATTGCAAAAATGCTAAAAGTTTGTCTATGCACATTAAAACATACATCTTTCCATACCGTGTCATAGTAAGAAACATTTATAGGCCATTTGCTTCATACTTGGCTATGAATCGCTTCTGCTAATCAGTGACGCAGCAGAGACCCAATCCTATGACTAGATATCCAGCTTTAACACCTCAGTACCTTGTTTGTGCATAGAAAATCTGTCCTTTAAAGTTGTCCTCTTCCCAGGACACCTGGCACCATAGACATTTTTAACATACACCTGAGCTTCCTTTAGCTAAGAGCTAACTGAGCCAGATTCTGTTTCCTAATAAGACGCCATGTTGGTAGGATTGAGGAGGTCTGTTACGGTCCCTGAACAAATCACGGCTCAAAAAGGAACCATAACATATGAGAGAGAGACCACCGCCAACAGCGACGTTTAAAAGTAAGTTTATTAAACACAAAACCAAAAGAAGAAGGGAGCCCCGGCCAAAATAAACAAAAGAGAAGGACAGTCATAGACCAGCCACGCAATGGGCCGTAGGATCCAGACTGCTCTTCGAATCAAAACCCCAGTAAATCAAGTAAAGCAAACCGATAACTGGACTACCCAGAGACTCCCAACTCAAACAACAACCAAAACCAAAATGCTGCGGTCGGCTCTGCTCACTCCGCCTTTTATTCCTTCCCTGTGTAGTCCAGGGGTGTCTCTCCAGCCAATCACTTTAGGCTACGGGAATACAAATAGGGACAGGTGAGGTGCATACAAATGAAGGTGTTAACCAGCTGGCGGAGATACACGCCACAAGGTCTTAGAATATTTTTTATAACAACTCACAATGTTACAAAGTAAAAGTTGGACCCGATGCCACTGTACACAGTAGCTGCTTTTTGACAGAGAAGTTCCAAGAACTGCTAACCTCAACTTTTGTTCTAGGAACTGCTCTTCCTGTGGAGAACCATTTCTCTTCGCATTTGCATATAAAGTCAGGGACTTGATAGGGACTGATGTGATTAAACCATCTAAGACAGACACGTGTGATTTAGCACTTCAAGGCACAAACATTGTTGCTTTAGCTCTGCTTCGATAATTATTTTAATGACTGTAAATAGAAAGTTTCAGTGTCAGAAGAAAGAAACTTCTTCGGCTGATTCAGACTCAAGTTTCAAATTTTCAAGGGAAAATTAAGCAATAAATTCCTGGAGGTTTCGATTAGATGATCAGAACTGCAACGGCTTACGCAAACGCCACATGGAAAACAGTGTTTATTCTGATGACAGCTTTGGTCAAACCGAGGAGGTCAGTTTGGAAGATACGTCTCTCAAAATGTCCTTTCTTCTAAACATTTAGCTGATGTTCTGGTCTTAAACTTTCCCTCAGTGATAAATCATGCTAGAATAAGAAAACGCACCACCCTGTCAGAAGTCATCTCAGAATTAGTGACAGAATAAAAGTTTTTATTTGCAGGATTTTGATTGTTAATATGTTCAAACACAATGTGAAAACTGAAAGAAAAAGAAAAACCCAGATTTACTGTAATATTCCAGCTCAGTTCCTGAAAATAATCTGATGACATTTTGGTGTCAGCAGTGATTCAGTGGTTGTTAAATCAATGTGGTGAATAAGTCATTAGCTATACATTTTATTGGTAATGACTGTAGAAAGCTGCAGTTTGCTGTAGTGAAACTTAAGATCACTGTGCATTTTTTAAAAATCCTTTTATGAGCAATCCACCGTTTCCAGTGATGGACTGGAGACCTGTTTATGATGTACCCTGCCTTATGCGTGCTAAGTTATACATTAAGTTCCAATTTCCCTGAAAACATGAACTGGAATTGTATTGTATAAAAAAATAAATGAAGGTATAAATGAATGTACAATTCCCCATTTCCATCAACGATGTAGTATGTGTCTTCAGCCTTAGATGGTGCTCTCCTCCACATCAACACTATCTATTCAGTTTAACAACCTGGTGGGACCAGACTGTCCTCTCTCTGTTACTGGACCCTCAGTGTAACCATGAGGCCCCCCTGACAGGCAACAGCAGGTTTCTTTTGTAGCAACATGTTGCTTTGGTGTCACTGCCGTCTCATTAGTGTGCATGTGTGAGTGGCGGCAATGATGGGAAGTAACAGAGTCTCACATTTTCCTCCAGCAACTGCTGTGTCACTGTTTTTACAATCAGGAATTCGGGGTCATAAACTGGTGATGGTTTGTTCAACAAACTGTTGTTTTCTGGGTTTTCATTCATCACAACCTCTCTCAGCCGCTTTTGCTGTCTGATTTATTTTGGGTTTTAGATGAAAATGTTTAGAGTTGATGAAGGGTGAGATATGTCTGAAATAATAGGATTGAAAGTATTTACCTGGCCTACGTACAGTGTTTTGGATGGTTCTGCCAGCGATGCAGACCACACTGCAGGACAGCAGAAACAGGAAAAAGTGGCAGCTGGGTCATCTGTCAGTCAGTGTGTCACTGTTTGGTGACTTATAACAAAGACACAAGCCCACCCAACATTTTAACCCACATAGTTTGCAGTGTGTGTGTGTGTGTGTGTGTGTGCGCAGTTTTTTTTTTCTCAGAAAAGGTTTTTGTGCAATAAAGTGGAAAAACACTCCTACTACATTTTGCAGAATAACTCAACTGCATGAACAGCAGGAACAAAGAAAATAGTTCATCATTATTCTTCAGTGTCATCCAGCTGTCATTCTATTATTCCAGATAAAGGCCTCATGAATGTAAGACTTTTTGCTCCTGGCTAGTATATTTCTTTTGTGAGTTGTGAATTCTTAACTTATTATGTCAGTCCAGAACAGAAAAGAAAGATATGGATATGGATACAATAAGAAAGACAAGATGAAGATGGATAAATAAGGCAGTGTGACAGAAATAAAACCCTCACACTACTCTGCAGCTTTGTTCAGACTTGCCACACTGCCTGTGTGTATCTATGTGTGTGTGTGTGTGTGTGTGTGTGTGTGTGTCAGGACAGATTTACAGCAGGTTTGGCCTTGGGCTTTGTGTCTCTGTGTGTGTGATGATTCGGAGCAGGTGCGTGAGCGTGTGTGCATGGCTTCCGTCACAGCCAGGTGAAGAGTTCAGAGTTCATCTCGCATCAGAAGGGAAAGTTAACCAGCGGCTTGTCACTCTGCTGGATCACAAAGGAATGAGAAAGTGTCAGAAGACACAACATGAAAAAAAGGATGCACTTACACTAACAGTTTTTATGTTTGTGTAACTCCTCTGTCCTGTTTCAGCTTTATTTTAGTCTCAGGATGACATCTCAGCTCTTCACAAGGATACAGTGAAACACTATCTCAACACAAATTTTGACTCTAATAACTGACTTCATTATTCAACACTGTAGAAAGTTTTAATGTTATTCCTAAGCAAGTCCCTTAAAGGTCAGAAAGATCTTCACTGATTACAGCAAGTGTTGATTCAGAGGTTTCAGGCCTATTCTTATCTTAAAAGCTATGAAGGTCTCTCAGAGCAAACACAGCACATATATAGAACCCCAAGGACATTTATAGGTATTACTTTTGCTTTCCTGGATCATGGCAGATATTTTGCATTCGATGAGTATAACAGTAGCAGGTTCTGATGGTCAGCAAGTGTATGGGTAAATACCAATGTTTACATATAAACTTGTTGACAGACAAAAAGGTAAACACTTATTAATGTATCTTGTACACTTGTATAATGGAAGCAAATCAAAAAGTCACGCTACCACAGACATCATAAATACAGTAGGGAACATACAGATAGTATGTGTTTGTGTTGAAAATGTTGTGGTTGCATAAAAAAGAGTTTTTTAAAAGATGGAAATTCTCATAACAGATTTATTTATTTTATTATTATTATTTTCCAATTTTTCTGTTGCAAAAAGTTAAGTACTTAAGTAGTAAAGTATTATCAGATGCATAAATATACATTACAATTTATGGTCTCAGGTCCTCCTTGTTGCTTCTGTCTGAATTATCATGTCATAGTTTTTTCAGACAAATCAATTAATTGCAAAGATTTTTTTCAACAAACTATATAATTCAATGCATATATGATTCATTTTGTAACTCATTGCAAAATATACCTGGAGTCAGGTTTCAGATAAGTTAGTACATCATCTAAAAACACAAAAAATCTGACATGGTTCTGCTTACTTTGTTTAATACTTAATGTTTTCTTTATTGTGACATGACACTATCCTAGAGAAACTATTTTAAACATGTGGCAATGTTTTTGTTACCCAATAGAGAAAAGACTAATCAGATGTTTTTAGTCATACAGGTGATCTGATTGAGACACAGTGCCTTGTTTTCTAAACCTTTGACTTTTTTCAGATAGATTAACAATAATACAAAGAACAAACATTAAAAATCAGAACAGAGTGCTGCACACTATTTCGTACTAAATCAGCAAAGACACAAAGTTATAGTTGTTGTATATAATAAAAAATATAAATATACACAGCCGAATATGAAGCGATGATGCTTAGATTGAAATCTGAGGGATCAATCATTCTGCAAAGTAAATAAATACCTAAAGTAACTTCATATTTATTTGACAAGGAAAGAATGTATGATAAGTATCTGTAGCTGTCAGCATGGGCCTGGTGGCCCATCTGTTAAAAAAAGCAAATAAAACAATATAAAACACCCACAGACACACTGATTTTAATTGGAGTGTGGTGTGTTTTACTCATGACAGGGATGAGCTGAGAACTTTCTGTGGTTGCAGCAGGAAGATCATCATCTGATCAACAGCACATCGGGTCACATTTAGCTTCCAAACCAAACACCAAAGCCTGCTGCCTCATGTTCGGACAATTTCCTCTGTCTGCACCATCACAGGACTTAACACTGCATGATTTCCAAAGCGTGAGACAAAAAAATGAAAATGAAAAAAAGAAGTAAAAAAAAAAACATCCACTTGCATAATCCATTTTATATTTGTGCTCCAAAACAACCAAATGCTAAAGCGTAATCAAAGGATTTATGGTAAATTTTCTCATGTCTGGACCATGACTCAAAAAGCGAGGCGGTTTTATCACTTGATCCACAGGTCTGTCAGCTGATGGAGCACGTTCACAAGGCCTCTAATGATGACTGCTTTGGGTTTTTGGGTTTCAGTTGCAACTTTTAACTCTGCAAATGGAAACTTGTTTGATTTTTTGTTTCAATCTTATTTATTTAATAAATATGACTATTTATCATTTTTGTCATTTGGCATATTTTAAAAGAGCAGACTAGCTCAAATCAAGATGTAATTTCTGTCTCTGTGAAGATTTATCAGACAAAGTTCATTTATGAGGGAAATCTAGTGTGCTGTTTAATCAGCTGTTAATATTTTTATTTGAAAAAAATCGTTTTTCATAACTTTAGAGGTGTTTTTTATAGAATCTGGTAAACCACTTTGACACAACATGTTATAAAATAAAGTCCTCTCTGTTTCCTTGTTTCCAGATCGCCTTTAACACAGTTGAAATATTTATTGTTTCCACACAGTCTGGGAAAACAGGAGGATGTGTGTGAAAAAGGAAGCACATGCTGAAGATGATGCTTTGCTTTCAGTTTCCTACCAGCATGAGACATTATGTGTTTGAAAGCTTCAGAAATTAAACAGATCTTCATCCATCAGGTCATGCTGTCTGTCAGTAAACTGGATGGGGCTTCACACCAACACATGTAATGAGATTAAAGTAATCTGATTACAAGCGGCATCTTACAGGTTTTATGTTAGGAAAACAGGAGCAGTTTATTTTTGTTTACTTGTGGTATTTTGGTGCACACTAATGTCATAGCACTCACTAATAGTATGTAAGTACACAGTAAAAATCCTTTTGTTTGTAATGAACTTGTAGTTTGATATATTTTAAAGTCTACACATGTGCTGCATGTATTATTGATGTGTCCTTTTGAATTGTCCTTAGGGGTGAATGTGTGTGTGACTGGTTGATTGTCTGGTTGTTTGCCTCTCTGTGTGTCACAAACTGGCAACCCTTCCAGGTTGTACCCACCAATGAAATCTGGGATAGGCTCCAGCTACCCGTCACCTTCATTGAAATAAGAAATACTGATAATAAATGGATAGATGTACAACTTCAGCGTGTTATTTACTATAAATTCAGTATAGAAAAATGTTGCATCACAAAAGACTTGAACCATGATGGAATATTTGTTCAGTTTCATGATACATCGATGACATTGATCCTCGCTGCAGAGTTCTGCTGAAAACCCGGCTCTGTGGCGTCATATTTTATTCCAGATCCTTCTGGGGAATCTGTTTTACGAAAACGCTGCTATCAACAAGTGTAACCAATTTTCTGGTGTTGTTTTGGTGAGTAACGTAAAAGCACATATCATTTTCTCTTCTCTGTTTGTTCTGTTGGAGCTGCTGTGTAATCCTCTCCTTTCCCTATCCAAGAGAAAACAAGCTTGGTCCTTACAAAGCATCCAGCTTCTTGCTCCAGTCAGAGCAGGAGCATGACCACTGGTTGATCCCTCGATGACATACTGTCAGATATTAACACCTATTACTAAAGAGTGTGGATAAAAACATTTTAAAACTTGCATAAAAAGGCTCATTATTAGAAAACATTTGGAGCTGTTACTTAAATTACATAAAACAACATTTTAATTGTGCTCAGTTTTGACCAGGGACAGTTTCTATTTGTTCTAAGTGTTTTGAATAGAATTAAATTAAATTAAATGTGTTTTTTTTCCAGACATTAACAGAGCTGGAGTTTACAACATTAATATGAGTGTCTATTATTTGACTCAGTCATCCATCTACTCGACTCTCTGATATGTTTAGGACCATGTTTGCTTTGCTATCTTTGTCAAACAAAGGGATGTAAATAGGCCTACGTGTTAAAGACTGCATCCAACATCGGTGGAATCTCACACTTACCCTTTCAACACCAAGATAGTTTGTTTAACCGTAGGGACAAAAAGGTGGAAAATTAACAGTTGCAATTCCTAAACACCATAGATGACACACGCTATGGTGCATGATAGTTGGTGGATTGCTGTTTGTGGTAGTGGTAAATGAGTCAATAATGGAAGTAGATAAACAGAAAATGAGAGAAATTATGAAGGGGAATATGGATTAATGACAGTAATAATGTCTAAGTTTGATTCTTTTACCTGTTTGATAAATGACTCCAATGTAAGCATGACTTGTAATCTGCTCTGTAATGTGTAATCCACCCAGGCCTTTCTCTTCATACTCCTCTGGAGCCTGTAGTCTGACTCAGACGACTGCGTAAGTGCTCTATACAAAGAGTCAACCTGAACGCAGCCATAAATAAGGTCCCCCGCACCCCTGGGTGTGACAGGACAGGTTGAGATGAAAGGTTCCTGTCTGCTAGTTTCCCCTCTAGCTTCTTATTAAAGAGCTTTTAACATGTAAACAGAACAGAGACACACACTCATAAAACAGAGGGGGAGAGTGTGTGACCCGTCCTTCCTTTCTATCTTGATTTCATTCTTATTCTGTCTGTTCCTCAGTCAGAATGCACTCAGTCTAGGTAAGCAAAGTTTGGCTCCATTTATTTGCAACATGTGTCATCATGTTATTTTCTGTCCTGCTTTTTCCGTCCTCATTGACACATGAGCAAAGAAGAACGCTGAAACAGGTGAAGGCACATATACAAGGAGTCAATGTTGAGTAACTTTCTAGCTTCAGTACATTTAAGTTGCTCAAACAAACTGACATTTCAACTTTTAAATGGCTAAACAAGGACTTCCTTTGAGCATCTGTGGAGTTTCTTCTTTCCCAATCTTATAAATCACAGCATAGAGTGGGCAAAAAGCAGGTTCAACAAGCAACATTTGGAGGATTTCTTGCATCATAACTTGTGGTGCCGTGCTAAAGGCAGTGAGCAATGTAAGAACAGTTTTTTTTATTTCACATTAAGTTAGGTTCCAATATAACTATGTATTTTTTTTAATCCTCTAAGTATATTCATGCTTTTTTCTGTCTGAGTCACACTGTGGCAAGATTTGCCACCACCTTAATTACAGGGTCTATTAAAAACATAGACTAAAATTAGACTTCAATGCTTAAAATTTATAAATATATAATATATAGTATCTAAAGTGGTGTAATATCTGTGCACCTTGCTATTACATCAATTGAAATCCTACACACTTAGAAATAAAGGTACCAGTTTGTACTTAAAAGGGTCCAGTTGCTTTTAGCTGGGGGTGTACCCTTTTGAGAGACGGTTCTGTACCCTTTTGAACCTTTTTTCATTGTCTGAAGGCCCATATATGGTCTTTTGAAGACCAATTTAGTACTTTTGAGAGAACATTCTTAAAAAATGTACCTATAAGTACAGAAATGTCCCTATCTTGTACCTTTATTTTTGAGTGTGTAGTTTGATATACTTTTATGTTAGTCTGACTAATTTAAAGTTTCTGTTCCCTCAAGTTACCTGATAAGCTTCTCTTAAAGTTGGATTTGTAATCATGCAAACATCTGTGTAAGGTTAGGACATTGCCACAGTCTGCATATTCTTTTCCAGGCACCCTGCTTACAGGACAGTCATGTGGAATTGTGATTGGTCAGTTTTTGGAATTCAAGCACTTCTTTCTTTATTTTCTGCCAGTCCACATCAGATAAGCATCTTCTGATTTGTGTCTTCTCAAAACACATCTTTCTACTGTTTCTCACTATATTGCATTGATTGAACTTAATTAAAGGAATTTAGTTAATGACTATGTCTAAAATATTTTTGGGTTTTATGTGAAAGTTTTTGAATCACTCTGCTTTTTGGGATTTACACATTTCTCTAACTTTACCTCAGACGAATGAATGTGTGGACACTCACTTTGTTGGTCTGATGATTTGTCCTGCTGAGAAGAGCCAGGTAAGACACACACATGCATGCACATACACACTATCACGCTCAGTCACTCCTGCTGGGTGGTGTAGACACAACCCCACTGAGCAGGTTGGGTCTGACAATAGACCATCAGCAGGGAAGACCCTGCTGTAATCCATGTTAACATAAGAATAGAACAACAGCACACATTCTGGCAGAATACTCACCTCTCATCAGGTGTCAGACAGATCAAACCGATTCTGTCAAAAATCTCCTCACTCTAAAGGTTTGTCTTCAGGAAGATGACGGTAAAAGAGTGTGGATTTGAGCCACTTTTAATTCAGTGGCTTGTTTAGACAATGCCCTAGTCTGTTGGTTTGTTTGTGTTTATTATATCAGGCATGTTAGGTACATGATCATAATTAATAACTACTGATGTTGATCTGAATGAAAGTTTTATTCTATGTGAGATAGCCAGATATTTCTCTGCTTTCCTGAAAACAGCCATCACTAAGCCACTGCTGAAGAAGAAAAACTTCATTTGTCTTTTTTTGGACACAAAAAGAGGCTAATTTCAAATTAGTCTTTCAACAATTACTCAACTTCCTGAAACTAAATATCTGATTTGATTTCTACCATTCAGATTATTGGCAACACCACAGCAATGAGGCAGCTCTAGTTAAGGTCTTAAATGATATCCAATATTTATTCAATTCAATTTTATTTATGTAACCCACTATCACAACAAAGTCTTCTCAAAGGGCTTTACACACACTTAATCACACATCAGCAGACATAACACACACATAATAAACACAAGTAATGACTACACTAAACTAAGCAGACCCAGGCAATCCCTGTCCTTAGACCTCCTTCTCAGTAATAAAAAAAACTCCTAAGAAATCCAGTTGTGAGGATAAAAGAAAAAAAGAAACCATTGTTATATCTGCAACTTTTTAGTACTTATACATCTTTATTTGACATAGTGGATTGTAACATCTTACTAGTCATCGGGGTAGTTTGAAAATTGCACAATTTAACGAGAAGTTGCAGTAATTTGAAACACACATGTGCCGCGGTGTTACAGATGATTCCTGTGATAGTAACAGGGTTAAAAAACAAGAATATTTTGTTACTACAGGTTACTATTAATATAGGTTAATCAAAATAACCGAGGGGAGTTCCCCAAAGCTCTGTTTTGGGCCACGACTGTTCAACATCTCCCGATACATGCTGCCACTCGCTCAAATTATGAAACAAAACAAAACATGTTACTATAGTTATGCTGATGACACATAAGTGTACATATCTATCTCACCAAGAGATTGTAGTCCGATCCAAACTCTGATCAAATGCATTGGTCAAATAAAAGATCACATGTGTCAGAACAACCTTGAGTGAAATGAAATAATAAAACTGAAATAATAGTTTTGAAGTAAAAAAAAAGAAAGGTTAAGAGTTATTAGGAGAACTTAAACTAAATAAGGACCTTTACAAATATTTACTATAATAATGACCTTTACAAATTAACTTGACTTTTCAATTCTTCCTGAAATGTGTAAAGGTTTTTTTTTATTAAAAGGAATACACCAGGTAAGAACAGAAGGTGCACAATGGCACCAACTCGTGTTTTGAAATAACTGCTTGCATTTGTGCCTAGAGTAAGGGATGTTAAGATCCACAAAATAAAAGAAAAAAATCAGGCATGCACAGTATAAAACTAATGACAAAGTGGAAAATTTGTTGTTTTTTTAAAAGCTTGAACTAAACTAAATATTTTCCAATATGCTTTGGCCTCAAACTCGTTAAACTTTGTGATCAGTCCATTAGAATATTTAATAAAAATAGTAGCGTCTAACCTGTTAAACTGAAACAAGATTAGGAAAAATTATGGAGTCTGTTTGTGACCATAAATCAGTGAACAGATCATTATTTAGCTTATTAGAAAAATCAGATGGATTCAGTGGAAAAGATTATAGAACATTGACTCTCAAAAGATGGTCATAATGAATAAAAAGAAGTGTTAAAAACTGAAAGCAAAGCTCATACCTCTTTGTGGAAAAAAGACAGTTTGCTGGCAGAAAGACGAATCTATTCAGAAACAACAACAGCAACAGAAGTTTAACTGTTTCTGACACCTTCAGATGCTTCAGATGAAATTTTTATGTTCAATATTTTACATTTGTTTGTGTGAAAATTCTTATAATTTCTCTTAGTTAGAGCTTTCATTAGGAAGAGGAGGAAAAATGTCTTAACCTGAGTTCAGTCCTCGGGGACTCCTTGACATACTGCTCAGTAATGTTTTACAAACCCGTCACACAGTTTTGAGCACCGCTGTGATCCTAAAACTCCAGGTGGCTGCTTGATGTTAATCACCATAACTTACAATCTGAAACTGGAGTTCATCTGAACTGATCATCAGCAGATGGAGGAACATTACAACTCCTTCATGAGGTGCTGCAGGCTTGGCTTTACACCCAGAAGCACAAAATTACACGTGTCAACTCTATATTACATTTTAATATTGCTTTAAATTCTATGGTTTGATGCTTCACCCCAATCCTGGCATCCTATTTCTGAATTTCCAACTTTCCAAATATGAATAAAAAGTCAAAATCTACATTTAAAAAAAAATTTTAAGGGTGTTTCTATCTTGACAACAAGAAGTCCTTAGTTTTTAAGGTTTAACGTATTTGATACATGCAGTTTCTGAGATATTTTGCATGACTTTAAGGTAGAAACTTTACCCATAACCCTGTTGTTCACCATATGATACTGGTCTCCTGCAGTAGAGTTTTTCTTTTTGAATGGAAGTCATCTTATATAAAAATGGAAGACCTTTTAATTGCAATGTTTTCTGGAAGGAGGATCTGACAGAAAGTTTTCAAATTGATCTGCATGAGAGTGGACACAGTCAGATGTAAACAAACAACCCTTTTAACTGCTTTAACAAAAGCTGAGATAAGATCTTTGTAGCTGCCAGGGATGTTACCTCTACTTTACGCACACACACCAGCACATTAAGCTCTCTGTATCCCTGCATGATGAATTAACTGGGAACAATGGCAGGCCAACACTTTAGGCAAAACATATTACTAGTATGTAGCTTAGCAAACACACAAATAATCTATTAATTAAATATTTTTATTTTAGGAAAGGACATGACTAACCCCTTGTTCATTAATGTGTCTTTCTCTTTTTGCCTCCTGGAGCTTATTATTGAACTGAGGCGCTCGCTCACTCTCACACAACAGTGCAGTCATGAGTTCAAAGCGTGGCCCCAGGCCGCTGACGGAGGGAGGCAGGGAGGAACTGGTGAATGAAAGGATGAATGAATGAAAGGAAGGTAACATACCTGCAGGGGTCAGAACAGGTGAGCTTTAATGGAGCCTTTCCCTTTCTGGCTTCATACTCTCTCCCTCTTTCTCTCTCACACACAAACACACACACACACAGATACCTGGATATTGTCATTCGTTCTTTCTGACCCTTCCCACACACATGTTCTCGTAAAGACTTATTCTTTTTATTTGCAGTATTGGAAAAAAAAAAGCATGTTTTGTGAATATTATCAAGTCAATAAAGTCCAACTTTACCGCGTGATCACATCTATTGTGGAAGGTATTTCCACTAAAATGTAATACTCATGTGGCTTCATGGCTAAATGATTGTGTTTGCGACCTTTGGCCTTTTCAATGTTTGTTTCTTGATGTCTGTGAGGTAAAAAAGATAACGTTTTTTCCATACTTTCCATCAGAAAGTGAAGCAACTCTTTTCCAAACTCTGTGTTTTAAACGTAGTCAGTGTTGTATTTACTTTAAGATGTTGGTTTGTGCCTGAGGTGGTTAGCGTGCAGTGTGGGAGAAAAGAAGACCTCTGTCCTCACCTTCCACTCTCAGCTCTCTGATCTCCCCCAGAGGAGATAGAGGAGGGGGATGCAGGTGACACCCCCTCCCCGCCGCCACCACCAGCAGTCAGAACTCCTCCCTGGGGTGCTGACAGCTTGAGGCCTCTCAGGTCAGTGCAAAAGCAACCTCAGGCTGGATGGCAGGGATGCGAGTGAATTGGTTCACTCCCATACAGTTTTGGTTTTTTTTAGATACTTGGATTAATTTTTTGTCCCATTTACTCACTTTACACCTTTGCATATTTTACCAAGTCTGAGGGAAGTTGGAAATCAATCCATAGCATCCATAAGCGGGATAATTACTCTGGATGCAGGAGAAATCCCTTCAGACTTTCCAAATTCCTGCTTTTACCTCTTTACCTTTTTGTCTGCATGTGCTATTACAGTGGACGCCATGAAATGTCTCTTATAAAAGAAATTTTGATATAACATTATAACAGGTGTAACATCAGTTATTCTCTGTATCCATTTTGTTCTTCAGCAAAAATCTGACCTGAACATTTTTTATTGGCCCATATTCAGACCTTATTATTGTACAAATGGCTCATAATAAATTTTATTCTTCTTTATCTATCCTTTAATATATGGATGTAAATAGTGTGTTTTATTAAGACGATTAGTCTTTATTTGCGTGCTTTGTTTCCTGGCTTTTTCCTCTGTGAGATCTGACCTGAAAGAAGTGCTTTTGGGGGCTGTTTTCAGATTTACTTCACACAAATGCACATTTACACAAACTTCTTCTTTGTCTTTCCAGAGTTTAAACAAAGCAAAGAAGAAAAAGGCCTGCATTTACCTGAATTACCTCTCCGTAAGGAACAAGAGATGAACACCACCTTTCTTTTTTACTGCCTTCTTTACCTCTTTATATCCCCCACCCCTCTGTTCGCCCCTTTGTCGGACATGACAAAGGCGAGGAGAAAGAGGGAGAGGTAAATGGGGGAAGTTGGTGGGTCAAAAGAGGTATAGGGGGAGGAAACTCACCTGATAAGAGGATGAATGATGATGCTCACCATGATGTGAGGAGGAGAGAAAGAAAAGAAGACGGACGAGGAGCTATGTCTTTAAAAAATAAAATTTTTTTGACACATTTACAGCATTTTACTTTATTCGCTGGTTAGTTTATGCCAGGCATAAACCCAGTCCTCTTTCATTCTGAACTTGTGCTCACTAATGCTGTTCACATATATAAAATATTTTTTCTCTCCCAGTAGAGAAAGCAAGTTCTGTAGATGAAGCAGAAACCAGCAGCAAAAGCCACCATGCAGGGTCTGCACAGGTGGAAGGAGAATACAAACGGCTCAGCGTTGTGTTACTGTAACTTTCATAGAACCACGCTGAGTTGTTTTGTTAGGGTTTGAGGGGTTTTTGTGTTTCTTGGTTTCCTGTTAGTTAGTTCACCTGTGTTGATTTGGGTTATGTGATTCACCTGTGTCTCGTTGGTTCTGTTTTTTATTTAAGTCACTTGGTTTTCTATTGTTGTCACATATTCATTGCATTAGTCTGTGCTATGCTGGGTAGGCTGAATGTTCAGATAGATAGATCCTGCCATTTTCGGCCTCCTGTCTACCTGGTTCTGGGTCCGCTCTGCTTTTTGCAACATAACATTTTCTCAGCATCATAAAACAAGTGGCCACATCCTAATTATTTATTTCATTCCAGAAATTGGGGAAAATAAATGGATCAGTTCTGTATACATTTGATTATTTGATTTTTTTTCTTAGCGTTTCTGTTTAATATACTCTATTAATATATTAATAACTATTTTAAATGGGTAAAAATGTCGATTTCCAAGTATTTAAAATGCCCAGGGGTAACCTAATTAATTCTTTCTGTTGGGTTTTTGTTTCTTCCTTGTGTTTTTAATATTTATATATGGAAAGAAAACGTGCACACACTGATAACATCACAGATCTTGAGAAATTTGTTCAACATCAATGATTCAAGTCAGGATCAATTTATGTTCAAAATACCATACAGACAAATGTAAAGTAAATAATGGCAGCTGATGACTTACCTCTTTTGCTGATAACATTAGAGATTTTCCTAAAGTTAAATGAGCTTTCACAGTTTAGATTATAACACCAGGGAAGCAGAGTGTAAAGAGGGAGAGATGTAAGGAAAGACAGAAAGAACAGAAGGAGGAATTTATATGGCTGGGGCTATAGGTTATGGTGAATTATCCTGAATTAACAGTGTGTTTACTTTAGCTCGGAGGCTGCTGAGTGAAGCGGTGATGTTGGGATGTCAGGTGACCCAGCTCTTTGTTATGGAGAGAGGCAGCCTGGCAAAAGCAGCTCCAAATGACTGGCAGGAATGTCACCTGAACAATGCAGGGATTCTCCACAACTGCAGCATCCATCATCATTAGAGTTTACCCGTTATTGTGGAAAAACTGCTGTGAATACCTTTGTTAAGTTGTACTGTGAAGGAGCTGTGGCTTTGACCTCTGACCTTTCCACTGTCACTTCACAGTTACCTAATTCATACAGGAAACTAAAAGGAATATCTTGCGCCTCTAGCATCAAACAACATTTACTAAGATTTATTTCTTAATGTTCAACTTAAATTTATTTCACAAAGTTAAACAACTTGCAATCTTTCAACAAAGTATAATATTCAAAACCCATATTGCATAACAAAACCTGCTGTTCAGGTTTATAGGATTAATCTGTTTGTTTTTGTTTGTTTTCTTTAGTATTTTATTTAAAGTACAGCTGTGAATGACAAAATAATAAAAAACGGATAAAACTTAAATGAAGCTGGTTATAAAACTGAAGAAAATGTAAAAAAGTTGATGCAATACAGTTCCCGGAAAACTTTCATTCTTCTCACCAGATTACTGTTGAATGCACATTTTAAAAAATGGACTTTGAGTTGCATCATCTTTGTCCTATTTTTGTTCATCATAAAATTTCTAACTAAATCTAAACTATGCCAGTAAACAACCCAGGAGTAAAGCCATGTTATAGCAGATCATTGAAATGAAATAAAAAATGATGTCATTCTGTGATTTTATCACATAATGGCATGATTTTCATAATCATTAATTAAACTATACTTAGTTGCTCATGTTGTAAAACAGTTACTTCACTAATATTTTAAATCCAGTCCCTCCTCTGTTGGGTCTTTGCAAGACACTTTCTTATAAATAATTATGGATATTTTGATGGTGTTCAGAGAGGTCACTGGTGGACGTCGGCTGTCACACATTGCAGACACATCACCAAGTGTGAATGTGTTAGTGGATGAATATTGCATAAGTATAAGCACTTTAAATACTATCCACAATAAAGTGCAATATAAATCTAATTCAGAGCAAATGCAGAAAAAGCAGATTAACGCATGTCTGTACTGACAAGCTTAGCTGTAAATTGCCCACAGTGAGCCCCACCATGCAGTCCGCTATCTTTAATGGTTTGCTTATGCAGCCGCTGTGCAAAAACAGTTAGCATTAGCACTAATGAGTAGAGTACAAAGCCACAATGACAGTGAATCTGCCACTGTGTGTATGTTCTGAACAGCTCCTTATTGATACAAGGCTGAAGTCAGCTCAGGAAGGTCATTAGTTCTTCATATGCAGATCATTAACATGGTAACTTTACTCTTTGATGTTTGACAGAGGCATTAGTAAAAAAAACTATTAAAAAAACTACGTAGCTGTGCATTCTGACAGGCAGAAGCCAAATATGTGGGTATATACTGTATATATATATATATATATATATATATATATTGTAGAGTAGTGCCAGCTCAAGTGCAAAAGCATGGAGATATAATTCTTTAGCCATTTTTACATTTTTATGCAAAAACTAAAAATAAACTGAATTCCCAATACATGAGCACCAGCATGAGATCATTCCAGACATGGTCCAAAAATGGTAGTATTGTCAGTTTCTGTGTTACTTAAGTTTTACTTTATGAAGTAGTACTGATATCTGGCTATTATGGTGGAAATGTGTTCCTTAGGGTAACACCAGCCTAAGTGCAGGGCCCAAATGTGACATTAAACTGAAGAAGTGATGCCTTGTAATGTCATACTTCAAATCAAAAACATGCGGGTCTTTCTTTCCACGACCCAGGTTGCATGCATAAATATTGAAATCCAAGTAAAAAAAGTTGTTATTCTTTATGTTCTAAATTGAATTACTTTGCAAAAAACTGTATTGGTATTTTAATGTTAAGTGCAATTCTGAGAGAAAAATGTTATATTATCCCACAAAAAGGGTTTAGCATACATAATTTTACAATTTTCCTCCTAGATTTCTGACTGTGTTAACAAATCACCACTGAAACCTTGAAACAGAGGCAGGGTTTTTTATACTATTTCAATAACATAAAAACCAGGAAATGTATTTCTTTTTGTTTAAATTGAAATTTCAAACTTTGCCACATAAAAATTTACTCCCAAGGCACAACATTCTGCACAGATAGCCAGACAATCAAACTACATAAAGAAACAATGACAAACACTTTGATTGAGTGGATACTAATGGAGTACATCCTGTAATTGATCACTCTCAGGAGATTATGTGTTAGCTAAGCAAGAGTGAACTAACATTTGCCAAGTCAATTAGCACATGCTAATGGAGTTCCATTAACTTAAAGGGAAGTTTGTCAGAAGATGTCTAAGTGGTGTTGAACGCTATATTGCAGTCTGGGATTAGGAACCTTTTCCAGTTAAACAACATACATGAAATCAATATATGGCAGATTTGAGTCATACAAAAAAAACTATACAAATATGGTGATTAACAAGAATAAACAAAGCCGTGTCTTGATGTGTCCAGGTTAGTACCGACTTTCTCAAAACACATCACCAAACATCAAAAGAAAACACTATATTGCAAAAAGGTTTCTTACTTTTGTTTTAGTCGGCTTGTCAGGTTTTTTTAGTTTGTTTTTGTTTTTGTTTTTGTTTTCCATTTCCATATACTGGGCTCAAAAATAAATGGGAAAAAGTCATAATTTACTGTTAATTGTTTCAGAGAAAACTAACTGAATGTATATGGATTTAGATTCAGATGGAACCTGCATCGTAACAACAAAGGGATGAACTTTGTGGTTCCTCTCTTAGATAAAAAGTATTTTTTTTAAAAGACCCTACCCTACAACATAATGTAGGTACGGAAATCATCACTAACTTTTGCATTTCACAATATTCCAAAGAAATACAGCTTATAAAGCAAATATAAAATGTTGTTAGTTATTTTGAAATTAAAATGAGACTAAGAACTGGTATTATTCTCTTTTTCTGTGAACTAACATGAGACAAAACATTGCTGTTAAATGAAAAAATAAACAATCTTACTAAGAGGCATTGTGTTTTACAAACTCTCAGTCTAAAAATAATTATGTAATTTGTAGTTGTGATTTCTGATTTTAAATCAGAACTGAGTAAATTATATGAACAACAACTTTAAAGAAAGAAAAATAGACAGTTCTGCAGATGGAGTAAATAAATCATATCAAATGATTATCTCCTATTTAATTGTCAGGAATCATTCTTAGTTTATAACATGGTCCAGGTGAATAGTCAATTCTGATTGGCGGCAAGGTCTCCATTTAAAAGTGTTGAAGGACACCTAAAAAGAAGTTCCAGTCATATAGCTTGCTCAAATCCTAGTTGGTCACTGCAGCAACAAAAACTCAGAATATAGTGTAACAACAGTGACCAACCGAGCCCCGGGTTATTGGGGCCAGAACCAGCTACCATGGCTGTGGATCTTTTCTTTTTCTTTAAAACAAAATTTTGCATCAACCTTCTGGACACATAAAAGCAGTAAGAGGTCACTTCTCTCCACAAAAACAAGTTCCTATAGGGTCCATATGAAACAAATTGAGACCCCGTTCACTGTAAGAATATTTTATTTAATTTTAAATTGAAGCAGATTGAAATTGTTCCTCTAATTTATTTTTTTTATTTATTTAATTTATGTTTTCAACATGATTTTGCTGTTTTTATTTCTTTTCTATATCTGTAATGATTTTACTGTTTCCATGTAAAGCACTTTGAATTGTCCAGTACATGAAAGGTGCAATACAAATTAACTTGCCTTGCCTAATTGTGGTTCATTAAGACATTCTGATGCACTGCGAGAAGAAAGTCCTGATTTTATAACCTTTTTTTTTCTGGTAAAATCACCATTCAGATAACTTGTATGCATTCAGACCAGGCCTTCTTAATCCCACTCTGGTTCAGTTGTTCAGAAAGTTTGGTTTGTTTAAGGAGGTGTGAATGCACAATTCATTTATCAAAGAAGTGAGTTTTCGCCAGACAAACATTGTAGGTTCCTGGTTCGTTTCAAGTGAACCAAATGCAGGAAAGAACCTAACTTATGTGGTGGAATAAGAAGTTGCACTGCATGAGTCAATAATTCAACAGGTTTGCATGTTCTTTGTCTTAATTCTTTTTCATCTGAACAGCCTGAGAAGATAATAAGAAAGCAGAATCAAAAAGTTTGGTTCACTGATTAAGTGCAGTGTGAAAGCAAACCTGGACTAACTGAAGGAACTGAGTCCACGAACCTTCAAGGCCTGATAAATTGTCTTCAAATAGATTCCTTTCATCTATCTTGTACATCACCTCTCATTTAAAACCTCATCCTGGATTTTGAGTAAAAAAGAAAAAAAGAAAATGACAAAAAAAATGAAATTCTAAAATGTCCCACCTCTGTCTCTCTGGCCTCAAGAGGCTAAACCTGTTAAGCAAACAAACTGGTGGGAGCTGGTTTGTGGACATGAACTGAAGTTAATCTGTCTCAGTGAGAAAAGAGAGTAGAAAGAATAGGAAAAGCAAAGTAGGTAAAGACAGTGGTAAGCAGTGCAGATAATGTTAAAGCAGCTCAGCTGCTGGATGCGACAAGGCTGAACATAAAGCAGACAAAATGAAACCTGAGCTGTCATTCATTATAAAGTAATGTGACAATGTGCTACTAAGGTAGATAAGCTTTACAAGAACCGTAGTTTGTAAGAAGTGTTTATTTTGTTTTTCATATGCATCCAATAAACTTCATGGATCAGAAATCGTTATTTATTTGCTGTTTTATTTCATGAATGTGAGATGAAGAGTCATGTTGCAGGCTTTGACACATAGTCCAGTTTCATGTCCCAGGTTGCAATGCTCCCTTCAGGCTTTGAATGAGGTTCTGACCCATGTGGAGAACCAAGTTTACCATGTTCATGAGTGGGTGTAGGAATTGATTATTGACAGGTATGTCAGTGCGGTGATATGAATTCTGCAATGATCTTGTTAAGGAGTAGAAGATCTGAAAGGCAAATCTCTCGAGTTACCTGTCCATCTTGGTTCTTACCATCACCTGTGGATCGTGACCAAGAGAACGAGATATAAAGGTTAAAAATAGGGTTTCTGCCAGGATGTGGAGCTCAGTCATTTGACAGGGGCTCAGAATAATGTCGCTGCCACTCCACATCAAGAATAGACAATTGAGGTTGTTCGGGCAGGAGAAACTATATATTTCAACTGGATCTGCCCAGATGAGCGAATGTGGAAAAGAAAGTCTGGGCATCCTTGTTTAGGCTGCAGCATGCCTCCCCTGTTCAAGTGACTCCAGTTATGAGGCAAAAAAGTGGATGGATGGATGGAGGGAGGGATGGGACCATTTCAAATCATTTGCTAATTTACTAAAATGCTAATTAAAAACAAATAAAATGTAAAAGTTACATTTGAGTAAATTAATATTATAACAAAATGAGAATTTTGCATGATTGAATTAAAATGCATTATCACTATATGAGTGTGATGGACATTTGTTAAAAAATGCTCTAAAATCCCTTCTTATTACTTTGATCGCCACATAATAGGATTGAAAAATATAGACAGAGGCACATCCCATCTTTCATTCACAAAATGGGAGAATTTGCAGCAGCTGGTAAAGACAGTGGAAGCTGCAGTCGCTACAGAGAGAAGAAAAGATCACCAGACAGGAAGTCATACTGATACAGCTGTTTGTGTGAAGACAACCAACAAAAACACAGCTTACTGTCCCAGTCTAAAAGAAAAGAGACTCTGGCAAATTTGCATTATTTTCCATTTATCAGGTACATCAAAGGTTTAGTTCAGCTGAACTTTGCTGTTTCCATCCTCTGTTACTTTTAGATGATGAGAGAAGAACGATGTAGAGAAAGAGAAGCTGTTCTGGAAAGCATAGGAGCAAAAGTACATCAGGAGACAAAAAAGGACAAAAAGACAAAAACCCTGAGAAGTAGAGATAAAATAGGAGGACAGAGACAAGGGCCCTGACAGACAGAGTCAGATGAGGAATGTATGGTTTTATAATAAAGTGGTTTGAAACCCACATGATGAACAATAAACACAACTTTACAAGGGGCCCTTTTAACGCTCTGTGCCCAGCAGCCTCTGCATCTTTAATCCTGCCCTAGCAACAGGTTGCATCTTACACTTGTTACGTAAAGCTGTTTATATATCAACTACTTGCTGACGTTATAATATATAAATATGTTTCTCTGTGCACACTGAACAAAAACTGGAATATAAAGAATAAAATCACAAACCAAATCAAAATCACATTTGTCAGAAAAAAGAGATTTTTAAAAAATAATTCAGACCTAAATCCTACCATGTGTACTATTAGCTCTGAAAAAACCCTGTAGCCCACATCTGCATAATAAATTTAACATTTAATTACATTAATTTACATCTTTTTCAACAAGCTGAGTCAAACTATTTGATAGTGGGGTTGATTTTATTCTTATGGACAAACAATGCCTACCAAAAGAACAGAGAGTTATTCATTTGCTCAATAAATGTAATAATAATGAATTTATTTTAACTATCTAAATGCCTTTTAAACAAAGGGTTTCATAACATCTTTTAGTTATTCTCTGTGCATTTTTATGGGTGTTTTGGTTTCTCAGACGGACAGAGCTGGCCTTCAGACTTTGAGCAGCTTATGGATTTGGGGGGGGTAGGGGTCTGTTTTGTTTGCTGAGAAAACTCATCAGGCTAATTCGTCACTAGTTTAATCCAGTGGTCTAATTCCCAAGTCTGAGACCGTGAACTGGCCTTAGAGGATTACAAACAAGGAGAGCGGTACTCGCCAAAACAAAGACGACTCTCCCTGTTACTGTCAACAAAGGCGACGCTAAAGCTCCGACTGTCTGATATTTAGGAGAACATATGATAAAGATGTATTCTGTAACTCAAAACAACAGAGAAAATGATTATTTAGCATTTTATATAACAGCATATAGATTTGGAAATAAATATTAGACAGGATTAAATCAACTTGGAAATATCAATGAGAAATAAGTTGCAAAGCCCACTAAGGCACGCGTGCAACCATCAGAAAAAAGCTCATTTAAGGAAAATAGCATGGCTTTATGCAAGATTTGGCTGTAATCTTAAACAAACATTTTAAAGTTTTGATAGCAAGTTAACATGGAAAACCAGACCGCAGCCCAAATCCTCCACCCAGCCCAGAAAACCCCCGGGTGCAGCCCCTCTCTGTCAATTCAGTCAAACATCTGAACATACAGAAGCAGCAAACTCCACCCAAAAGCCTCCGCACCAATTCTCCTCCAGCAATGAAAATGGTTGCCTTGAAACAACAGAACAACAAAAACCTGGATGGGAGTTTCCCTGCTTTATTTACGTTGGTAAATTCACTGTAATCCACTGAAGTCTGAGGTCTTCTGCATTGTTTTCTTTTACCCAAGCACCCAAAAAGAGTCATTATAATCCCTGCACACTCAGGTTTAGTGTAATCTGTCTGTTTTCTTATAGCATTTTAGCTAATCACTGTTCTCAGTCAATAGACAAGCTCCATAGTTTTGAACGTATACATTGTCTGCGAGCATTTACATGGTTGAACTGGCTTTATAGGAATTCACGCATGCTTACTGAGTCCCAGAAGCTCACACATTACACCCAGCTCCCACTCACCTCACCCTACCCCCTGTGTGATGGCTGTAGGCCCTGATTTGAAGGGGATTTGTTTGGCCTGATGAGGTGTTGGCAGGGGGGACATTTTGTGTGCCAGAAGGGTTGTGTGGGGGAGTGTTTGTGTTTGGTTTGAAGACTCAGACAGCCAGTAAAACATATGTCGCTTCCAGGGAGAGGCCATCTTGCTGATTCAGCCATGGTGGCGGTTGCAAGGAACTAGTCAATAGTTTGGATCATCCACGCCCGGAAAACCCACAAACCTGCTGCTTTACAGCTCGCCAGAGGCATGGTGGCAATATGGAGGGGAGGAGGAAGCCTGAGAGCCATGTGTGAGAGTAAATTCTCCCTTCAAGGCAGAAGTGATGTCTCTCTTTCCATCTGTCAACATGTAAAGACATTCTGTTTTACTCAGACCTCATTTTTTCTTTACATTTCCCCTTTCGGTTTCAGTGTTATTTGCTGGAGACCTGAGGGCAACACAAGTTTAGGAAGATAAGGTGGGTAACATACATCTTGCACATGATCAAAGAAATAAGTAATAAACAATAATCAAGGACTTCTACTTTGCTCAGTGCGACTGTGATGGTAATGAAGTTGTAATAGGTAGTGTAACTGATATACTGTATACTTATAAAACAGACAAAATATGCAAAAACATAGATTATTGTTATGGTTACTATGACAGGTAGGGAGCAATGAGGCTTGCTTCGTCTCATTTAGAGATAAGTATGAGCAACATGGAGACCGTGGAACACCGAGTTCTTGTGCTTTTAGCGTAATTTGTTGTGGGAAAAAAAATGGAGGAGTAATTTTTGGGAAATTTTTTGTCAGCTTGTTCATCTGATATTTAGCAAACTCAATTAAAGGTTTTCAAGTTGTTCCATCAGGAGCTGTTAAAGCACTTTTTGGGGGGCTTTTCTTTTTTCCCAGTAACTAATTTCCTTTCTTGAATTTTTTTGTCTCTTTCTTTACTATCGATGTGACCTCTGTCTCTCCTTCTGCTTTACTGTTTCTGCCTTTGTGTCCACACTCTCTCTGATTTCTTTTCTCTGTTCTGATTTCACCTGCCAGTGGCTTTGTTGTCCTTCTTATTCTTTTTATTCCCCAATAGTTTGTTCCATTAAATGTTAAATTATCTTCCTTATGATGAATGGAGAAAGCAACAGCTTGGTCTCCAGGGTTCAAACACGAACGCAACACAATTTCTAAGCTTTACACAAACGTCCACACACAAACACACACACACGCGCATACACTCTTAAAATAGAATGAAGGTGAAACTGCTGCAGATACCAAGCTAAAACATAGCTGCTTACAGTGAAATTCAGAAAAAGCCATTTAAATGTATTCAGTAATACATTTTAATGTTGCTTCTGGCCTTCAATACCAGGAATCCACTCAGGTTGAAATACCTTAATTCTTTGAAATGTTGCTTGAATGTTTTTTGTCTTTATCTTTTATCTTTCATCTTCCGTGGTACTGGAAAGTGGACCCTGCAGGTATGTGCCAGGTGAGTGTTGACAACAAACCAATGGGTGTGTTTTAAGGCAGTCTCAGCCTTGTAGACCAGGTTTCATTTACAGGAATAGCTCATTTTAGGAAGTATGCTAATGCAAGTATACACACACACACACACACACATACACACAGCAGTATTCCCACTGAGTTTCCCAAGAAGTTATTAAAAAGTCTTGGAAGTTTTTATTTCCTACCAGGAAGCAATAACATTTGCACCATTTATTTACAAATCGAACACTAGATATCAACTATGGATTGATTTTATTACTTGGGATTTTATTCAAAAACAAAGTTTTCTGGTTTCAACGTAAAAGACCGTTGAACATTAACAATATAGAAACTATTTTTTATATTACAAAAGCATTTAAAGTTCAATCTGGAAAGTTTTACTTTAGAAAAAAAGAAAAGAAAGGAAAAGTCTCAAAATGTTGGCGCTACTGAGATTTATGTTTTATTTCTTACTTGAATGGCAATTTAACAGCCTAGAGGACAAAATGCACCCATTTATTTGTTGAAATGTAATTAATCTGTTCTGGGTGAACATAACATACATTTTTGTGCAATCTGGCTCCTGGTGCAAAAATGATAGTAAACAAATGTTTTCAATCAGATCCAAATGTTGGTCCTTAAATTCACACAAGAGAGACGGAAGGGGGTGATAAGCCTTCCATCCATCTTCTACCTCAAGCAGAGAAGTCAAGACTTTGCTTTCCCCAGCAGCTTCCTCAAGCCATCCTGAGGAATGCTAAGGCATTCCCAGGTCAACCGAGAGTCACAGTTTCTCGAGCATGTCCTGGAATACCACAGGTCACCCTATGGCAGTGTTTCTCAATTCCAATCATCAGGCCCCCCTGCTCTGCATGTTTTAGAGGCAACCCTTCTTTAATACACCTGAATTCAATAAATGGCTCTTTAACAAGCTGCAAAGAATGTCATGGGCAGGTTTATGGATTTGAGTCAGGTGTGTTGGGTAGAAACATGCATAAGACATGCAGGGCAGGGGGGCCTGAGGATCAGAATTGAGAAACGCTGCCCTATGGAGTGGAGGACGTTCAGTCACGTTTTTCCAGTTGTTGGCGATGCTAGTTGGGTGGGAATGCGTCCAGTGTTATCATAGAGTACCTGGCATATACACACACAGAATAAAGCGTGGATTAAACCTTAACACACTCACACAGCAAGTATCTGTGGATGGTACCAACAGAAAGCTCTATCTCATTATGTCTCGGGTAAGTTCCATCAATCTATCACTAAGCGCTCCATATCCGTCTCTAGTATCAGCCAGAATGTGCCGTATTTATGTGAAATCTA
>JBAMIG010000006.1:4638715-4651100 GCA_037177335.1 Kiunga ballochi
TTCATAGTATTTGTGAAACCACAACACAAAGAAACAGAAACTCAGAACATACGTTACCAGCTGCTGCAGACCCAGCTTCAGGTTACCATGGCAACACGTCACCATGACAATAAATAATCCACTCAACCGCTTCCTGTGAGAAAACTAATGATTTTAATGGTTTAAAAAACGTTAACGTTAAATATATAGCTATTTAATATTTATTTATTGTGTAAGTGAACGTGGTAGAAGCGGCATAATGTCCTTCGAAGTGTTCATTTGAAGTAATTAATAGATTTCATGAAGGCAACAGCACCTCCATGTTGTCCGTAAATGTCTGATTAATGTGTAAAACGACGGGTCGTTCTTTTTGCCCCTCCTGTTAAGCTGCTACACCCGAATGCGGAGCATGAAATCCCCATTTTGACCATGAAGAATACTCCACACACTACAATCTGTCCTGTTTTAACTGGTCCGAGACAAATAAACAGTCTTAAAATTAAATTCTTGAGGTGCCATGTATTACATTCTTTTAACGGTAAGCTACATTTGTTATTCAAGGACATAAAGTGAAAATAGAAGCACATAAATTGCACAGTGTCCTGCAGATGGACTCATTTTGTGTAGTCACAGTGTCTACGTGTTCAGGTGACACACGTACACTTAGACATGGGGTTTTCCTACGCTGCAAACACAACATAGCTTTAAAAGGTTGACATCACTGATCAAAGAACAAGACAAAAGGGGGCGTGGTCTGATGGCTCCATCGGGTTGCCGCAGGAGACGTTCCCCTGAGGAAATGTCGCCAACGGCAGCTCTGTCAAGGTATAAATTACAGACTAGAAGTTCAAGCAACTATCACTTGGACTTTTTCTCTGTTTTTGTTTGTCTTCTACTTTGCTACTTCTTTACCATCTCCTTCTTTTTCTACCTGTTCGTAGCCTCCCAACTGTTTTTCTTGTAATCTTACAGTGGTATCTTCTTCCCATGTGCATCTGCTTTGCTTTACCTTATCTGTTAGAATATACATAAAAACCTAATAATTTTCCTTTGGGCTTGTTCTTTAATTGTGTGAAACTCTTAGTGACAGCCAAGGCCTCCTGACCAGGTGCCGTTATGTGATTAATTGAGACAGCGATTTAGCTTGTGATAATTAAAAGCTTTTGTACAATTTCTCAACTAAACTTGCATCCACTTCCTACAACGGCACCCTCTAATTATGAATGGACATCTTTCTAAAGTGCCCCAACAATGTTATAAAGTCTTGGTATAACTATAAAATGACTAAATTCTTTGACCAGGTGAGGGAATAGGAGGGAGGACTAGCCCCAAAGGTGAAGTAGCAGGTCAAAACCTCTTCCTGCATCCCATTGTCTCACTTCATAACAATGTAAGATGGCACTTTGCCACAGCTGTTGTATGGTTTATTTACTTGCTCTTTAATAAGAGACCAGACAGACAACTAACCTGTGATAACGGCTCAGACTTCACAGCACAACCAGTGGTGTTTAAGTCTTAAGTAAATACAGCTTAGCTTAAAAGCTAGCAACGCAGAACTGTACAAAGTAAAAGAGAAACAGAGGTTCTTTTCATCAGGAGCATCACTTTATCTTGCAGGGTTTCCGCAGATGTTTTATTTAATGGTTTGAATGAGAAACAGAAGCAAAGGTTAAAGTTCAACACAAAACGTGTTGCAAAAGACTGGACCGGGTTACAAGACAGATGTTTTGTGGTCAACGTAGCTCTGATCCAATAACCTGTACAGAAAAAACACAAAAAAAATTTAGATATATATATATAAATGAGAGAGAGAGAGAGAGAGAGAGAGAGTATGAAGTCATTTTGATAGGTTTTAATGTATACCGTAGCTTGCTACATATCTAATGATGTGCTACGATAACTCATTGATCTGATTATTTATTTCAGACTGCAATAACTCGATCCATGTAGTGGACACAAAATAATCCTTTTGGCAAGCAGCAGAATAGTCCAACCAATCATACGTCACTACTACTATTCCTTTTAAGTGTGGACTACACACTACATTGCAGTGCACAACGGCATTAGGACAAAACCTAAGTTTAGAGGCAGAACTGATGTGAACTACCAGCACCCTGCCTTGCGTGCCATTTGCTGAGCTTTTACGCATTAACATGACCATAAGAATGTTTGCTGTCATACGTTTTACATACAATACATATATGTTTCTGAATTTTACAAGCTTTATTAGATTCATGACATTGAGACCCCATACGTTTGAACAGCTCATTTCTCAAGTCATCCAAACCATTTGTCCAAAACATGCAGCCTTTCTTCAGTTCTTTTTTAGGTGTTTGTGGAAAATTGCAGGAGAAAGTGAGCCTGTTGAAGCCTTTTACAGGGAAAGCTTGCATTCTCCAAGTGTGCAAAGCCAGTCCATTACTATAAGGAAGTAGACTAACTCATAATGTCGCTATAGTTTTGCACAACACCAACTTACTGCACTTGTAGTGTTTTGCCGACAGAGATGAAAAGTAAATCTGATTTAAAATGACAGACGATTTTGGAATTCCAGCCAGAAAAAATGTTAGCACCTCAAAAACACAACATGTCTGGACAAAAAAGAACAATTTGCCACTCTAAATGATACACATTCTTTAGGTTCTTAACCCAGATGCTTGCTAAGTTTCATAACCTACATTTTATGACTTTTTTTTAATGCCAAAATGTCTTTTGTTTTCTTTAATACAACCATAGAAAAAAACTTTAAAAAAAATTTTTGTAAAAGGTTTGACATTTATAACTCAGATGATCAGCACCAGTACCCCCCGGGACTGTGTCTTCTCTTCTATTCTCGTCTCTCTCTCTACACTAAAGACTGCACCTCTGGAGATTCTGTGAAACTCCTGAAATATCCAGACGATACCACTTGGCCTGACTGGAATAGCTGGTCCACTGGTGCAGTTGGAACCAGCTGGAGCTAAATCTGCTCAAGACTGGGGAGATGATAGGGAACTTCAGGGTAAATCACTTGCCCCCGTCACCATCCTTAATAACACAGTGCTTCGAGCGGACTCCTTCAGGTTTCTGGGAACCTAAATTTCTCGGGACCTGAAATGGACTCTGCGAATATACTCTGTAAGGAAAAAGGTCCAGCAGAGGTTGTACTTCCTGCAACGGCTCAGAAAGTTCAACCTACCACGAGAGCTGCTGATCATATTTTACACAGCCATCCTCCAGTCTGTACTCCATCATCACTTCCTTCATAGTTGGGTTTGGTTCCACCATCAAATTGGACAAGAGGAGTCTGCAAAGGACAATCAGGTTTGCAGAGAGGACAACCTGCCAGCCTGCCCCCCACCCAGAACTCGTCTCTGTCCTGAGTTGGGAAGCAGGGGACAGACATCTATCCATCACACCCTGCACACACACTTTTCAAACTTCTCCCATCTGGTTGGTAGTTTAGAGCACTGTATGCAATAACCAGCAGACACCAGAACAGTTCCACCCCCAGGCCATCACTGCCATGAAGAAAAATGCATACTATTGCATATTTGCATATATCCATGGAACCTCAACCTGTAATTATGGCCAGAGAACCGTGTAAATATGTCAATTCTGTGTTGTTGTTGCTTGCACTTATTTTACTTTTCTATTCTTATTTTTTACTTTTTACTTATTTCATTAATTTCTTTTTACCTCTTTTGATTATTTCTTAAAGTTATAACATTGAGGCGAACTTGCCACCAGAGTCAAACTCCTTATTTATTGGTACAAACATGGCAAATAGAGTGATTCTGATTATGACATTTCTTCAGTATTTTCTCTATTTTTAATCATTGAAAAAGCAAATGAAAATAAAGATTGTTTTGTTTAAAAAAATGCCATAAAGAAAGAATGTGGTTCACATTTAGCTGATTTTCTGTACATATGCAGAATATGATTTACAACTGTGACTTTTAAAATCACTCAGTGAAATTTCTATAAAAGAGCATTCCAGGACAAACTCAAGTCCAAAATCCAGTCCTACTTTAACTCTGATCCTTAACTCCTCAGGCCAGACAGGAAATGCTTAACAAACAGGGGTTGGGGGGATGACAGCAGATAGTATCTGAGGGTGATTCAATCACACAACCGTGGGAAACGCACTCACTTACACAAGCAGCTACTTTGCCTTTGAGACAACATCACAGGAAGGAGCATCTAAGTGGTCGTTTCCATGAAAACAATGGCCGCTACTCGAATCATAACCAGAGTTACACACGAACTCTTACCTCACAACTTGTGTATGAGTGTGTGTACATTACAAGGCTGCACTGGAGAATATTTCAGCGGAAGTTGTAGGCCCCCCCTTCGGCTCTCCATGTGGTCCGACGTGAGAAAGTAGTCGACACAAACACACTTCAAATACACACACACTTTCTTTCAACAGCGCTGTTCAGATGACAAAACATTTCCACACTGTCTCCGCATGAAATTTTCCATCCTCCTCTCTGTGTTGATGGATGTAGCCGCGGAGCCGGTCTGCACTGCGCCTCAGAAGTGTTTTCAGCTTCTTATGCTCTCCGTGTTTGGACTGCAGCCTGTTGTTAACGTCCCTTTGGCTACAAACACACTGACATATGATTTATGGAAATGAGCCATGGAGGAAGCACAGTGGGATAAATCAAATGCACTCGACCTGTGCAATGTGTGCTTCACCATTTGTGTGTGTGTGAGAGAGAGAGGGTTAAAGACACAAAACAGTAATAACAGAAGACACAGAGGGAAAGTTTGCAAGACTGATGGGTTTTTCCTCTTTTGATGTTCTGTAATGCAACAAAGTGGGGAAAGAGGCTATAAATCTATGAGCAGATGGGATTAAAACTGAAGTGCTTCAAGAATATTAGCCACGCCACAAATCTAGTCGGTGGACCAACAGTCTCTCAACAGCACTTCATTTAAACGTTCACATGGTCTTTAAATCAGGTTGTAAGGTTTTTTTTTCTTTTTGGCTTTTGTATTTAAAGTTAAATAACAGTATATAAAGTGCTCCAATGCAGTGACATCTCATTAAATATATGCATTTATTGACCAACATTTATAAATGTGACACATTTCTGTTTTTGCTGAAAGCCATTTGAAGAGTTTGACTTTAATCAGCTTTTCCACTTTAACTAAAAATGCAACCAGCATTCTTTCCAGTTTTACATATAGCTCAGCTGGTGTTGCATTGATTTGTTAGATTTGAGCAATTGGAAATAATGTTCACGATGTTCCTTGACGCAGAAGGATCCTCTGTATTTACAAAAGAAGTTCATTGCCCTTCAGGCTGTGATTGGAACACACTCTATATACATAAACAATCCCTGAGCCACATTTTTCACTTGAATTTGCAAACATTTCTTGTACTTTTCCTCTTAAATTATTACTGCACATATTTTAGCATTGTTTATAACTTTTGTTTTGAGAGTTGGAGCACCTCTTGACCTTTTTTGATTTCACCTGAAATATTCCTTGTGAAATCACTCACTATTCCTAACAAACCTGCATTGACTTGACCCTAATGAGAAAATGGCCAGCTGGTTCACCTTCATCTCATCCCAGTATGGATCAGAGATCTAACCATGATCTGCTTAACTGGGGGGATCTCAACTAACCAAATGTTGATGGACCTCCACAAGCCGAAGTGTTAGCTGTTTTGCATGCATGCTGGTAGTCCCTCTGACCTTGCAGGGTTTAGGATCTAGGTTGGGTATTAGTAGGATAATATCACACCAAAGGTTGAGAAGAATGACCTCCGTCACCTGGCAAACTGTGCAAACCTGATGAACCTTCCTCAACCAGATTATAAGAGGTGAGGGGAGGAGTGTGTGTGACAGGGGAGGGGGTGACAGTGTGAAGACGCTCATACATGATGACCTTTGGTTTGTTTTATCACATCCGTACCTTTAAAATGCATATTATGCAACCTCACTTTGTTTTAAAGATTAAGTAAGTAAAGTGTTTAAGAAAAATTGAGTTTGTTTAAAGAATATGTAAAGTATTCAGTTTTTGTAACGGATCATTAAACTCTAGGCAGAATAAGACAACACAAATATAACTTTAAATTGTAACAAGAATGTTTAATAATTGCAGTCAAATATAATAGATAATGTCTATGCACTGCAAAATGCAACATTTTAAAGTAAAACAAGGTATTTACCTTCATATGAATCAATAGAAAGCAATGTTTTAACATTAATGGACAAAGGAAGCAGCATATTTTTAAACCAAGAGATCAATTTTATACTAAACAAAAAATTTTTTAAAAAGTTAAAGAGCAAAACATACCTAAACCGAAGACTTCTCAAATGTTTGTTTAGGAGACGCTGATCATTTGTTATGGGCATCCCTCCACGATCTGAGGGCAGCGTGTGAGGGGGTTGGGATCAGATGGTGAACTTGGTGAACTCAAGGTGACTGCTGAAAGTGTCCCTGTCACAAACAATGCAAAGCAGCAACAACTCTCGATTGGCGCACTTTTCTTAGTAAAGCCGATGTGATCGCTTTACGCTTCATGAAGGCTTCAGGATTCCAAAGATAAACTCTCTCCTACACACACATATACACATACACACAGCTATGTACACAAACAAACAGAAAAAAATACCTCATGGTGTGATTCAGAGTATTTAAATGAGAAACTATCAACAGATTACACACTCTGTTGTTTGTTTCTGTCGGCGTGCATCTGCAGAATGAAATGCAGATGTTTCCTTATTGTATTTTCTGTTAGATGTATTAAGGTGGTCGTACAATTAATGAGTCAGTCTGTTGAGGATACACATAAATTGTGCATTCTTTATGAACACAAGCATATATATGTGCACCTTGTCCTCTGTAGCCCTTTGCACCCTGTACAGTATGTGTGTGTTTTCTTGTGTGCGCACCTACATGTATGTGTGTCCAACAGGTTTAATCAGAGAAGGCCTTGTCCACGATAAATTTGTGGCCCCTTGGCCTCCTAATTCATCCTCAGCCTGCTGGCCTTGGGCAACTAATGAAACCGACCAAGGTTAACCAGACACATTCACACACATACACACACTCAGTTTCCTCTGCACATTACTGTTATCATCACTTCTGTTTATTATATTCCTTAATAACATTTCATTTTTTCAGAGGGAAAATGTATGTTAGTAAAATATCGTCTCATAAAAATGAAGGAAAATAGTATTTTATTAACTTTTTTTTATTATTATTATTATTAATTATTTTTTATTACTTTTGCCACAAAAGATTGCAGATTCTTGCTCCATTGTAGCTGTTTTTCTGTTATTTTGATCCAAGATTTGTGACAGATGAGCTTAATTTTAGCTGTTAAATTCAGGAAATAATCTGTCTGTCTGTTAGTCGTATCATTGTTCTGAGTTCTTATTGTGGCTCAAAGTGCTGAGGATCTTAGGACCTTCAGAAAGTCGAAAACAAAGATGCAAAGAATTAGAAAGACAGCTACAAGAATATATACAAGTTGCTGAGGGGAAAAAAAAGCAGTGTGGACGGAGAAAGTCCAGGATGAGCGAATGACAAGAAGGTGATTGAGAAGGGGAAAAAATAGAAAGAGAGGGAGAAGAGACAGATTTCCCCAGAGGGCCATGGAGGGGAGAGGATCACATGGTCACACACATAAGCGCATATACACACATCCCCATTAATTAGACTTCATTAGCGCCAATCGGACAAGACTAATCAGGGCATGTTGTTGTTAGAGATTGGGGCAGGCTGTGTGTCTGAGTGGGGGTGTGATTTACTGGAAGGGCTCAGCTGAAAATGTGGCATGATCACAGCCCCAATCAGACCCCCCCACCCCTTCAAACACACACATAGACACACACGCTCATCTGGTCAGCCAGTGTGATCCGTCTTCAGTTTAGATGCCACAGGTTGTCAGTTCAACTGCAGGTTAAATGTCTGTGTGTACATGTGTGTGTGTATGACCTTGTGTAAATGGCAGTTTCTGTACAGATGAGACACATATCATCCCTTCATCTCAACATTATTCTTCACTAGGTATTACTGTATCTTTGTGTGTGTGTGTGTGTGTGAGTGTGTGTGTCTGTGTGAGGGTGGGGGATAGGGGGCAAACACATAAACCTGTCCACAAAGAAGCTCCTATTCTGTCTTTCCTCTACAAAACCTGTTTCTTGGCTCGGTCTACATGTCACAGTGGTGCATTCATGTCAGGCAGATTTGATATTTACTTAATTTCAGATAACGGCACATTTACAGAAAAATAAAAATGCTTGTGTTTAATGCACAACGGGAAGTGCCGCTTTGTGAATTTTTAAACTAAACAAGACTGTTTCTTTTTCTTTTTTCTCACAGAGAATAGTTTTCAAACAAGCTGACACAATTTCAGCAGCTTTGGTTCATTATCAAGAAAGTTTTATTATTTATATATAGTCTTATTATAGAATATTCTAGTACTGCTAAGCCAAATATGAATAATATAGTTAACTAAACATTGTGACCCGTTTCATAGCTACATGTATGATGTTTGTAACAAAAAACGTGAAAATCAATGTATTATTTAGTGAATTATGACTGAATAAACACACTGACGGTTCATCGCGCCAGCTAAACCCATTATACTGAGTGGAGCGGCGACCGGTCCAAGATGGCGGCCCCATGTCTCGTCAGCACCGATAAGCAGCAGCGGTCCATGCTGCGTCTATTCTTTATTATGTCTATGGGTACACCTGGCTGGATCTGTTCATTTTCTTCACCTCCTCCTCATTAGTTCACATGTGTATGGACCCACTCGGTTTTATTTATCTATAACCAGTTTATTTTCCTGCTATGTCATATTGTCATCCTGTTAATGTTTTCTGTTGGTACGGGTATCTGTTTGTCTTTTTTTTATTTAATTAACTTTTTATTCCCGCACTAATCTGCTATTTGCCTCATTAGTCTGTGTTTGGGTCCACGCATTCTGCAAAACATGACCGTCTGTGGGTTTGTTGGTTTGCATTGCATCATGTCCAGTTTTCCACAAAAATGTGTTTTTAGTTTAAAACAATTTAACTTGTTTTTGCATAAAATACAGTATTAAACACAATAAATAATGCAATACCCAAAAAAGTGTATAAGAGTATTGTGATCTATACTGATAGGCTTATGAGGGTCATGCCCAGTAGAAGAGTACGATCATCACTAACTTTGTAAAGTTTTCTCATCAGCTTATCACAATTTTGTGTTATTTTTATCGTCCCCAGATATGTATATTTTCTCATGCGCTTTCACTCACCATTACCAACCCTGAAAAAAAAACTTTACAGTACAGTAACACACCCGTTTGAGAAAACACATGCACACACTTAGTTTTGTTTTTGTTTTTATTTTTTTTTTTTACAACACACATGCGGTTTTATCAGTTGTCAGTTTGACTGGCTTACATCTTTAGATTTGAATAAGAGTCAAATACCAGAAGGGACATGCAAGCAAACTTCCACATGACTAGGCACACGCACATGCACAAATACTAAGACAGCAACAGGTTTGCTTTAGAAGCACACAAAGGCCTCGACACGCTCCAGGAGTGGCCGATCGATTCATTGGACAGCTGTTGTTCAGACAGGTGTGTGTATGTGTGTGTGTGTGGGTGAGACTCTATTTCCTTTCACACTTAGAAAAAAGACAAGAACGTAAAGAATTTTATCTCTGTCTTTTTCTTTTCTCTATCCAGGGACTTGTTTTGCCAGGACCACAACAGCAATTAGCACAATGTTAGCAAACTTACTATCAGAATGAAAGGAAAACACTGTTTTTTAGACATTTAGTAGAATTTGTTCTGTTTCTACTAATATAGCGTCTTTGTTATATAGTTTTATCAGTCTTTTAATCTAAATTTGAGATTTTTCACTATTTAATATTAGTATAAGTATTCACCTCACCTTCATGGCAAACAGATTATACATGTAACATAATCCATAAAGAAAGGAGACGCATATTCAAACTGTAGGGACATAAACATTTTATATATGTGTGTGTGTGTGTGTGTGTGTGTGTGTGTGTGTATGCAGAGCATTCTCCTTTTTCGTGCATAGACACCTGCTTAGAGCTGAATCATCTGCTTTAGTATCTGTCAAGACATCAGTCAAGATTCTGTTTCAGTTTTATAATCAACATGTTACTGCCTGACAAAGAAAACACATATGAGCACTGATCAGTTTCTTTGGGCTTTAAATGGGAGTTGAAGTAGCGCCACACCGCCTACACCTGCCCCCTCCTCCCCTCACCTTGACTTGTGTATTCAGTTGCAGTCTTTTACTGCCTGTTAAAGCAGCATGAAGACTGCCATCAACTCTGACCTCCATGACAAGACAGAAATAGAGACGCAGGCAGGGGTCACACACCCCGTCTTTTGTCTTTCTGTCTTTGTGTTTAGATGTGCTTGTGTGTGCGACATAAAAAAGTGAAGAATCGCGCCGAAACAAGTATTTTGGTATTGAGTTTGGTCTTTTGAGAAAACTAAACCTGAACAGTGTTGATGAGAACATATCAGCATCCTGTCAACACTTACACTTTTTGGTTGTTTTAAAGTAGTTATTATTATTGTTAAAACATTATTACTATAAGTGTGACTTACTTTTTATACTTTTCAGACTAAGCTCAAAGCATGCACAGAAATGGGTCATTTGGCCATTTAGTTATTACATCTGACCCTGATTACCAGCTGGAGACAGCCATGGACCAAATTGTTAGATACCAACCACCATAAAAGCATAAAAAAAAAAGGCTCAGAACTACCTGAGATATAAGAACAGAAAGGAAAAAATGATGCAACAATCAATAAAAGTAATTTCAGGTGTATCACAGAGGCTTTATCAGAACAAGCTATTATTTAATGTGATTAATGACAGTTAATGCACAGCTATGATTAAATATATGACAACGTAGTCATTAGTCAGACTTTGTTCAAAATGTTCAGAATAAGTGGCTCGTTTTTATTAGTTGTAGCCCTAAATAACTAAAAAACTGTTCTGCTTAATTTATATCTGATGTGTTATTTATTTTTTACATTTTTTTCTGCAATCAAATCTACCTTATTTTGGATTCTTCTTCTACCTCCAAACATTTTCAGCATAATGTCATGCATGACTTGTTAGTCCAGAAGGTTGAAAAGTGTGAACACAAATTTGAACACCGGTATTGACATAGTATTGTTATTCTGAATAGACTTCTTTGTTCCTGTCTGCAACGTTTTTTCACTGATTTATACACAAGATATAATTGCAGTGTGTACTGTTACAATTTATCCCCAACACAAAGCATGTTGCACTCTCATCAATACATATTTGATATTTAACAAATGATCTATTCATTTTCAATTAAAAGGTTTTTTTATGATTACTTAATGAAAACCACCAGATACCAATGAGTTCGTTCTCTGACATGCTGTTCTTTGAAACAGCAGCAATATTTAAAAGATTTGGAGAAATATATATATATAAATATATATATATATATATATATATATATATTGCAATGGAAACATGTCAGTTCTGATCCACTTACTTGTTGTTTCTCTATATGTGTGTGTGTGTAATTGTTGCTTGTGGTGTCTGTTAAGTGAAGGTGCTTTGGTGTTAAGCACAGAACAGACGGGTGTGAAAGCTGATCTGCTCTGTGGCTGATCGAGAGAGGGAGGTTTGAAAATCGACAGCAGCAGCATAGCTTTCACTGCCGCATCACTGCATGTGTGTGTCTGTGTGTGTGTGTGATAAAAGAGAAGCTATAAAAAGACCCGAGTTACTGAACACAAGGTGAGATGAGAAAAAGAAGAAAGAACAACAATAGCTGATACTCAAACACTCACTCTAGGATGCACTTTGACCCTGTCAGCTGCCGTCATGCTTGCTTTGGGCTTCGTGCCGCGCGACAGGTGAGCTAGCTAACGGACGGCCGCTTGGGATAGCTGAGACGCCTTGCATTTCACAAACACACAGTCACCCACACCGACAAAGAGGGTTTAAAGCATTCATATACACATGCATAAGCACCGGCAAAAGGCCAGGGACGGGTCGGGGCCGACACTAAAACACACACACACTCCCCACTCCCTGAATTCCAATGTATGTCAGTTGTGTAATTAAAAGGCTTGCACCTTTTTGTCACTCTCACTGTGACACACTGATCCATGAGGTTAAAAAAGAATTGACATGAACACTAAAAACATAAATCGGATCATTTTAGATTGTTGCTTTTCCTTTTTCTCAGATTTTATGTGTAACTAAAATAAAAGATGCTGCAAAGAAGCTTAAATGTTTAAACCAGTGCTTCTCAATTATTTTCTATTACGCCCCCCCCTAGCAAGTAGAAAAAATTTCACGCCCCCCCAACTCTCCACCACGACTATAAATATCTGCATAACAATAAAGAAAAAAGAAGGAAGTATAATTCAACT
>JBAMIG010000006.1:4651200-4667608 GCA_037177335.1 Kiunga ballochi
TTAATACTCCCTACGCTTATTTGACAATGAGAGCACTACTGCCAACTACTGGAGTGGATGTGCAATTACAGTTTATTGTAGAACGGCAGAAAAAAAACATGTTCCCCTGGGTCACACGCGCCCCCCCTGGCATTGCACCACTATTTGAGAAGCACTGGTTTAAACAATGTTCAATTCTGAACCCCAAAATGCCCAAGATCCCAAGATCATTCAAACTAAATAAATAACCTTTGCACAAGCCTACTAAAACCTACATTTGTGTCATCGTTTCAGTACCTCTTTTAGTTGATGCATCAGGCAGCACCCACTGATTTGGCCCAACATGCTGAGTCATCATCAGAGGCCGTTAGCATCTGGCTAACTCTGATGCTGCTTTATTTTTAAAACCTTTTCCACAGTTGAAATATCACAAGTTGGCAAAAGCAATACAAGCAAAACTTGAAGAGATAAATGTGACTTTCTACTTGCCCTATTCACAAAACTATGCATGTTTTTTTTTCTTTTTAATATCAGAGAGAATACCATTTGTTATCTGATTCCGTTCTCTGTCACTAGAAGATGTCAAACAACATATCTGCTGACCTTTTTGGAGGCTTATGGTTGATATTACCTTTTTAGTTTAAGGCTTCATCATGGAGACTTTTTTAAAGTCTGACTCACTGCATCAGTGCGGTGTGGGACAGTATGAGTAGCCAAAGTTAGCTGTGAGAAACTGCCTATAGTATTGAATGTTTTGTAACATACAGTACTTTATGAAACACTGCACAGTTCTTCAAGTCACAGCAGAGTCACTGTGTGCTTTATTACAGCTTGGTAAAGTGAAGGAAGTTAAACCCAAAGCATAGGTGTAGCTACGCCCAGTAGAACCACCTCGTCTCTGCCTACTGGCCGCAGCTGAGGGACAAAAGCAGGAAGATTTAATAACTATTTCTGTGGAAATGTATACAGATAGGAGGAAGTAATGGACCCGAGCAGCATGGTTAGCAAACCCTCAGAGAAATTCTGTATTTCAGGAGCTAAATTACCAGACAAACGGATGAGGAAAAAGAAATGCTTTGACCTGTCCTAAAGCTCCACTCCAGCTTAGGTTAAGTCCCAGCGTCTCCCTGACCCACTTTCACATCTACCTGCTTGACAACACAGAACAGCAAAGTCCACAGTTTGTGAAAAACAAAAGAAAACAACATTCATCTGATTTCCGGAACAACCATATAAATGACATCTAACTGCAACGTAACTGCTGTGTGTGTGATAACATCTCACATATTTTATTCTGTTTCTCTTTGCAGCTGCTTTTGCTGGGTGGATAAGCTTTGTTGGATGTGTCTTACATTTTCACAAAGCAACACAAAACATTTCTGAATGTTGAAATAGAAACTGACCCTCTGCAAACTGATTCATCAATCCAAACCAGCTAGTTTATTAGTTGCTGGCTAAAAGTCAATATTTTATTTCACCTAAGTTCAGCTTTAGCATAAATCTTTTTAATTTATTTGTCCTTGAAAACCATCATTACTGGAGCAATCATTGTATTTAAGATTCCTTCAGCCCATGTTTTAACATTCCTTCACTTTTTATGAGTTTATGACTTCAGCTAAACTATTTATCACTTAACATTTAAAGACGTTGCAGTAATCACTGATTCTTCAATTGTCCTGTGGCCTGGTGTACTGTTTACCTTTCATTTGCTGCTCAGGTTTACTGTTCACAATATAATGTCATTTCATTCACACACTCACAGAAACACAGCCGTGTTGTTGGCAGGGATCCAGTAAATCCCCAGCACAGTGTGATGAATGAGTTACTGATAACTTTGGAGGAAAAGCTGCTGGAAAGCTACCAACAGATTGTGCGTTTGCTTAATACGAAGATCAGCATGGCTTTACACAGTCTTCTTTTAAACCTGCTTTAAGATGAGGAAGGAGGAAGTCCTGAACGAAGCACCGAAATCAGAAAGCTCAATGGAAAAAAATAAAACGAAATGGGAGGAGACCATTTAAAAGGTAATCCAGGGAAAACAAAATCCCCTTAAAAAGAAAAAAAAAAGATGACACAACATTTTCAATCATTAACAAGCTTAATCTCAGTCAGCTGCTGATGTCACTGCTGGTAAACGCTTCCAGATAATTCTGTCTTCAGGCGCCTAATAAACACTTTGGTTGGAAATCTCAAGTATTCATTAGCAAGCTGCACAATCAAGACTTTAAGGTCTTTAAAATCTGAACAAACTGCTAAAATTGATTCCCAAAATTTCCAAAGACGTATGGCAACACATTTCTGAGTTTTCTGATTAAAAAACGTTGACTGTGCTTAAGAAAGAGTTTAAATGGAAAACATGCCAGCCAAGTGCCACACCTGTGCTTTCACAGGAAACATCTCGGAAAACAACCTTCCTAGTTATGGCTAACAGAATTAATACCAGAGCCAAAAAAGACATTAACATCAATACCCCACCTCCAATAAAAACTCTGAGACAGAGAAAAAAGTATAAAATTATGTTTAGGAACCATTTATCCATCCTTTTTCTATCGCTTATCTGAGGGGGGCAGCAGCCTAAGGTGGGAAGCCCAGACTTCCCTCTCCCCAGCTACATTCACCAGCACATCTGGGGGGATCCCGAGGCATTCCCAGGCCAGCCAAGAGATGGAATCAGTCCAGCCTGTCCTAGGTCTCCCCTGGAACCACGTCCCTGTGGGAGGAACACCTCACCAAGGAGGCGTCGAGGAGGCATCCTAACCAGATGCCTGAGCCACCTCATCTGTCTCCTCTCCATGTGGAGGAACAGCAGCTCTACTCTGTGTCCCTCCCGGATGGTGGAGCTTCTCACCCTATCTCTAAGGGAGACACCGACCACCCTGCAGAGGAAGCTCATTTCGGCCGCCTGTACCTGGGGTCTTATTCTTTCGGTCAAAAAGTATAAAATGATGTTTAAGAACCAGTTCTTTGAAATTTTTGGTAAAAAAAACAAACTATGGGTTTTCAGTTGGGAAGACCCAGATGATGGTTACCTAATTTATCCAAATTCAGCCCTTCCTCCTTAAAAAGCACAGATATTGCACTCCAAGTCACATCCGGGGCTCATTGCACTTGACATTTTGCGGCGTTAGCGACTCATTCAACTCTGAACTGACTCGAGTGGGGGTGCCAAATTTAATCGCAATTTCTTGAAATTTGATGAGTCATTATTACCATATAGAGTGACTTGCTAAATGCTTAATGTGGCATGAATAAGACCGTAAAGTTCTCAAACCAAAATTGCTCCAGATTTTCTAGTGAATGGGCAGAAGTGTCTTATGTAATATGACATGATACCCTGAGGATTTAAATGTTATGTATACAAAACAACCTTTCATAAGTTTGTATATTTGCTCTATATTATTAGTCTCTTTTGCAATTCATGTAATTTGTCTGTGCTGCAAATTATTAAACAGACCGGATACTTCCGCCACGCAGAACTGTACAGATTACAGATAAGGGGTCTCATTTAAAGAAGAGTGTATGACAGTTTTGTATCTCTGTTGTTTAGGAAAAAGTTCACATTGTTAAGATTTATAAAGAATTTTAGCAAAGAAATATAGAAGTAAGGAAAGAAAACTTTTAGAAGTTTTTTTCCCCTTTGGAGACTTTTTTTCAGTTCAAGTCCCTTCCCTTGCTCCATAAGCGATAAAAATGATAGATGGAGATATTTGAGTTTTGCATTATTCTACCTTCTGGTTTATGACTAAAAGTTGGGTGAGGCTGTGAGGGTCTGAGCTCATTAGTGCTGATAAATAACAGAGTAATAAACCAGATAGGTTGACCGATACGGGAACACAAACACAAGGTGACAGAGTGGAGTTTAAATATGGAGCCAGACACGCTGTCTCCATGCAGCTCTGTCATTTCTACACTGTTCATTACCTGTGTGTATGTGGGGTTAAAGTCTGGGCGTGTCTGTGTGTGTGTGTGTCTGTGTGTGTCTGTTCTGGTGTGTAAAAGTCAATTGAATCAATTTGGACTCTCAGCTGTTTAACACCCCCGCACTCTTCTTCCCCATGACTCCGTCTATGTGTCTGTCCGTCACCTTGTTACCTTGTTATTGCAGAGCTGGTGGGTCCCTTTGGTCACTGTGTGTGGGACAGTTTGGACAGTTTGTGTCATGTGTTTGTAGTGAGGAGGTAAGGGTTTATGAGAAAAGCAGAGAAATCCAGTCCAACCTATTGAGCCACTTGAGAAGACATTGTACTGGTGTTAAGGATACCTATGGTATCTACTCACCTCTAGGGATTAATTTGTGGTTTTAAATCTTGCTAATAATGCTGAATATATATATACTTTATACTATCAAATCACAATGTCAGATTGTTTCTTTAACAACACTTGCTGCGTAATGCATCTCTCCACTGCTGTTAGCTTAGCTTAGCAGGGTTAGGGAGGTCAGATAAAAGCTAACAGGAAGGCTCAAACCTGTGTTTTATCAAACCATTCTTCATATTTTTTGTCCTTGTATCACATCACAGTGGAGTTTAACATAAACAGATATTTTTTGAGGGTCTGAAAAGTTTTAGTGTGAAATCAGAGCTTGAAAGTTATATTTTTTACTCAAGAGAATAATTGGCCAAAAAAGATTTAATCTTATTATCCATCAATATTTTACTAACAGGGTTTACTCCCAAAACTGCATCTTTCGTTTCACCAGCTATTGTTATGGTTGCACTTTTCACTGATGTTTCTTTTCTGTCAGCGTTTAGCTTTTTGTTTTTGTTGTTTTTTCTACAGAAACGCAACCAGCCAGTCCTTAACCGTGTCTGATTTAAAACGATAGTGCTTCAGCGGTAAACCTGAACAGGTCATACTGGATTATGACTCAATCTCATTACAAAATTGACTAAATTAAATGGAAGTTTTAGTAGAACTGAATTTAACTCACTGTACAGGTTTTTTTTTCTAAAGCTCGGCAGAATGAAACATTTTACAAATGCTCCATTGTTAGCTGTGTACGTGGTGGCTCATGTTGACCCGGTAACATGTTTTATCAGGGCTAGCCCTTGGCCACTATACTTTCTATTTCAAAAACTCTCTATCAGTGTGTGTGTAAACAGTGCTCACCTTGTTCCATGACCATAAAACTGATGTGTTTTTATCAGTGATTGATTGCTCAGGCCTCAACCGAAGCATTAGCAGCTTCCATATCTCCAGGGCTGCTCAGTGTGTGTTTGTTGATGAACAAAACGATGACTGTTTCTGGTGGTTTTGGTTGGCAGCATGGCTATGTGTTGTCACACCAGAGCTATGTGTCACATGCCAAACAGTGTTTCGCTTTTTACCTGTAGATCAGAGCTCATGCCACAGTGTGCATGTGCGCATGTAACACACTGTTTTATTGTTTGCCTGTGAATTTGCCCGTATGTTCTTGTGTGACTCTGTGTGTGATACAGGTTAATGATTGTAGGCTTTGTTGTGTGTGTGTGGCTTTCTTTGGGTTCAAACCCCATGCTGATAGAAAGATCTGGGGTTACATAGGGCACTGGTAGTATATTCAGACCAAAAGACACATTCACAGCTGCTGCATAAGGCGTTTAACAGGAGACCAGCAAAGTGAAAACGTTGCTTTAGGAAAGTTTCTTTTACAAATTCTGACCTTTACACAATAAAAGTTCCTATTTCCTTATTTTAAATAATTATGAAATAATTTAAATATAATTCTCTCAATGATTAATGTCTACAATAATTGGGGTGGTAAATAAATTAATGATAATGAATTAAAAAGTAATAATTCTTCAGAAATATTTACTCAATATGGATTTGACAGAATCAAAAACAAATTGAGGTGCATTTATAGAAAGAAATTAATTGGGGAGGGATCTGTCACCACTGTGTGGGGTCCCAGCGTGTTGAAATAATACACAGACGGTGGCACACAACAACAGGGCACATCCACTTTTAAAAAATAATGTCTAGACACAGTGCCCCAGATTTTCATTAAGGTATTACACAATTACAGTTTGACACCAAGGGGGTCTCAATCCCACTACAACTGTGCACCTAAAGCCATGTTGCTAAATACTTTTGGTTGTAACAAACTGAACCTTTTACTTTTTACTAAATTACCCAATGTGCTTATTTTAGACTGCTTCTAAATGAGTGTATTTCTGTAACCACATACTGTTTGAATACATTTTGGAGTCATAATGAGGGACTCTCTTGTGAGTCATTGATTCTAGTTGCCAAAGACATCCACTGTAGCGGCTTGCATCAAGTTATTTATCAGTGTGATGGGTGCAAAATATAGGAGGCCTAATACATGGCAAATAAAAAAAAACAGCTTTGATCTCACTTTAAAAAAACAACTTTCAAGATTAATTTGACAAACTCTTTGGAATGATGCTACTTTATCCCTTTGCCTTGTACAATATGAAAATTCAAAGCTGATTAAATAAAGCAAAAGAAAATTAGGGAGAATTTACATTTTTTTCTTAGCAAATAGCTCAGGCAAACAAATATTTTTGCACGTTTGACACCACCCATCCCTAATTTTCCCTGATAGAGAATTTTAGAAGTGTTACGTCCATCATGTAGCAGCAGCAGTGTGTAATATGTAGCTTACTATAATATGCAAGGTAAAAACATTTTTAAAACTGTATTAAGGATAAGACCCATTGCTTGTAAAACAACACCTAAAAATATACTTATGCTCCTTAATACACATCAACTCAAAATAATTTATATAAAAAATCTATCATAGTTAGACCGGTAGGGTTTATGGATTTCATTCTTTTTATTATTTGACTTTTTATTTTTGGATTGCTTATTTGCTACTTTGTTTTTGTTCTTTGTTCTTTTATTGTTAGTGTTGTTTTGTCAGTTTAAAATAAATACAGAGTTAAGATTCATGGTCATATTTTACTAATAAAAATTATAGCCTATTTGGGCATTTTTTAAACACATTTAGATTTTCAAAACAAAAGTTTCTTTTGGCATTAGTGTAAAACCAGCCAGCAAGCTTACACCTTTAATTGATGCAATTGAAGGTGTAAGGTAAAATTTTGGGGTCCTTTTGCTTTTTTTTTTTGTTTGATTGATTGAAATTGATGGACCTTGCTGTAAAACAGGGGTGTCAAACTGAGTCCCTGATGGGCCAATATCCAGCAGGTTTTTGTTGTCTCCATGCTCTGACACAGTTGACTGTAATTACTTAATAGATGGACAAGAAACACTTGAATCTATCTTATTTGCATCAGGTGTGTTAGTGCAGGTAAACACCAAAACTTGCTGGATACCGGCCCTCGAGGACCGGAGTTTGACACGTGCTGTAAAATGTCAATATTCCTTCTCTACCCGCCTTCTTTGTCTGGTAGCATATTTCTGGATAGTCAACAGACAGATTTGAGCTTTTTCTTGCACACTTTATTTTTATTACTTTATTATGGCAAAGGTGTTATTTTTGTTGCTTCACTGCTTCGGGTCACATTAGTCAACGCTCTAAGCATGAACCAACCAAAGAAATAGTTTCCCTGTGTCATAGGCAGCAATTATTCATTCATGACACCCATATGTACGTGTGTGTCACAAGAGTTTGTCTTCAACAGAGAAATGAGACATACCTGGTCACCTGTTTTTGTGTTACTTTAGCTAAATGGGGTATGAGGTGTTTTGCGGATGTCTTTCACATCTATCACGAGACACATCCTTTTGTATGTGTGTGTATGTGCATGCAGTACAGTAATTACAGGCTCAGTGTAAGGCCTGGACAAATTACAGAGGATCACACTCACACACTCTCACACACCGTCTACATCTATCTCTGTTTCTCTCCCCTCTTTTGACCTCAACCCATTGCTGAACACTAAAAGCTTAGTCAGATCAGACCGCAACAAATGCAATTGTCAGGGCCACACAAACGCAAAAGCGCACATCCCTGCTGATCTACAGCTACAGAAAATATCCCTAACAAGGAATTTAGTCTTGCAACAACTTGTGAAATCTTATTTTCTAACAAGAGTGAAACTGTCAGTTAGATTTGTAGTATTTGTCACCCCACCATATATACTTTTATTGTTGTATTATAGAACTCACATAGCTGCAGTTTAAAGAAGACTAAGTCCAGCAAACATGTAGTAAAATATGAAAGATTAATGAGAAAATATTACTTCTAGCTTTAGTGACGCTATTATTATTTTTTTTTTTTTTGGTTTTCTTTATCCACAAAAGCTGAGTTATTCAGTCTCACAGTGAGTATAAAAATAAAGTTTCAAACATAAAAACAAACTAGGCGAAGCTAGTACACCCAAGCCACTTCTTGAGTCATAAATGAGCGCTGTTTAGAAATATTCTCGCCTTTGTTGATGTTAAAACTCTTTTTTTGCTAAAAAAAAAAAACTTCACAGGTTTTAACACCCTCAAAACATACTAAATTGACTTAACTGCTATGACGTGACAACATCTTAGCTAACTTGCTAACATGCTAACACGAGCACTATGAGCTATTAGGCTACTTGATGCCCCGGAGTTACAAAGAGGTGTTTTGTTGTTTTTAAAGTGCGAGAGTGTGGACTGTCTCCTCTATCCCTGCTCATCACAGGTCAGATGTCAGATAAGGATTGTCTGCTGGGAAATGGAGTGGGTAAAGAAGAGGAGGAGGAGGACGTAGGAGGAGTCACCTGATGACAGGTCAGGAGGAAGAGGAAGATGGGGGGAAGTACTTAGTGTTAGCATGCTACTGGTGTTGATAGGTGTCATCAGGAGGGTGTTTGATAAGTGAGGCTGCAAGTTACTAAGTAACTGGAATTTTAGATCGGGGGTTCAATTCCTACTCTGTAATGGAAATGTGGTACGATGTAATGAGTGGTTGAGGGTTTGATTGACCGCTGATACTCACATTTACTGACCCAACAAGAAACAGAGATAAGACACTTCCCTGAATGTCGAGAAGTGATTTATTTAGCCTATTTGTTGTTTAGAATGAAGGAAATGCCTGACAGGAATACTGAGTACATTCATCAGTTACTTTAATAATACTGTAAGCTCAAACTATGTTTTATTTTTTCTGAGACAATCCCCTTTCACTGTCATTCTACATATCTGACGAGTCAAAATAAGCAAGTGTCTTTGTGATAGGCTACATACATGAGTGTGCATCACACAAATAAGTCATTAGAAGTGTTTTTTTCATTATTTGTTCTTGCAGGACAATACACACAAATGCAATCACGTGCAAGTCAGACAGGGGAAAAATAGAACTGAGCACTTACCTGTGTAAAGAGTAATGTGATAAAAGGTTCAAACAAAAGATGAGATTATGCTAACTAAAAGTAATCAGACACACAAAGGCTCAGCATAATGAAGGGAGATTAATTTGATTAGTTGTAAATGGACCAATCACGATGATAATCCGTGAGGAAAACAGGTAAAATAAGTCAACTCAAAATGAGACAGGCTTGATGACTTTCCTATTCTGTTTATTTTATATAGATTTCGTCAGTTATTTTACTAAAATAATTTATTTAAATTTGGTCAATCTGTGCCTTCCTGCACTTTAAGTCTTTTCATTGTGGTTTCTGAATGTCTGAATTAACATTTTCGTCTGGTGACGGCAAGGCTTTTAGTGGAGTCTGAACTCTGCTCCTTCAACTTTTCACCTTCTCTTATTTGAATCATGTGGTGCTCGCCATGATTGATTTTCTCTGGATGAAGAGCTGTGTTCAAGTTTTACAAATCAGTTAAATCTTCACTACAAAATCTGATGATCTGAGATGTTTCGGCTTCCTCAAAGCTTAAAAAAATATATATAAAAAAGATATAATAACATTTTGCCCACTCATGAAAGTGGTTTGTGACTTGATTTCAATCTTCCATAATACAAATCAGATTTCAGCTTTGTTTACATCAGTTTAGTGCTATACAGATCCGTATCAGATGTAGATTAAGTGTAAATTTAACATTTGCCAATATAAGGAATATCAAACATAATCAAATGGCAAAATTACTATCTGTTGGTGCTGATGGTAGATAACTGTGCAGACAATTCAGTAATAATAGTGGTCTAAGTGGTAATTCAGCTTCTCTGCACACATTATTCATAAAAACATTTAATGTGCATATAAAACCAATTAAAACAAAATAAAATACAACTAGCAATGATTGGCTGGATTCAGAAATCTGATTTGGTTAATATTAAAACCATCATAGTTTACACTGTTTGGGACAGCTTATACCAAAGATCAAGAAACAAAATTATAGCTTGTTTAAGAAAAGTCTTATCTAAACCATAGCACAAGCATCTTTCACATTCTTTTGTCATTTATTCATCCATTTTGTTTCCCGCGTAATCTAATTCAGGGTCCCAAGTAGCTGGAACCTGATGGGATATGGTGAACCTAACAACCAAGCAACAAGCTATGCACTCATTCACATTTAAATACAATTTACAGTGACTAATCAACCAACATGCATGTTTTTGGATGGTAGGAGGAAGCCAGAGTGCACAGATAGAACCCACGCTAACACTGGTCCGACCTGAGGCTCGAACCAGTGACCTTCTCGCTGTGAGGCTGCAGCGTAAACCACTCTGTTTTCAGATGCATTGTCATTTATTCCTTTAAAATGATCATTGAATAAATCTTTTTTTAGGTCTTGCATTATGATGTAAAGTACAACGAGTTGTTTCCTTCAACATATTTAGTGACAAACATTTAAAATATTTTTCCAGTATTTTAGTGTATTTCTCACAGAAAACACATTTTCTCTGCCTGTGTTTAACGAGTGGCAGAAAAAAGTACTGACTTTAGTCTGTGCTGACTGAGTCTAAGATTAAAATATAACTTTTGTATTTTTTATTTAGTGAAAATCGATATGTTGAAATTGTAAAGCGTTAGAGCATATCTGGACATCATGATAGGGGTTTGTCTGCACTTTGATTCTTCTCTGAAACTTTTCAAAATACTCATAAAGTTTCTTTCAGGGTCTTTTCAGTGTTTGCTTAAACATTATAGACGAGGTCACGTCAGGGTCCAGAAAGGACAACGGCCGCATTTTATTGTTTGCACCATGTGACAGATAACCCGGAAAACAAACTCAGCCCCTCTTTTCACCATTTATTTCCTCTCCATTATGGTGTATTCTTTCAGCCCCTTCTTCTCCTCTCCTGTCTGGCTCTTTGGCCACCGCTTCTATTTTATTGTCTGTTCTCAATCTTTTCCTTTTCAACAGGAAAAATAAATAAATATCTTTAACAACAAACACTGAAAAAGTAAAAATGTTTAAATAAAAAAAATTTAGAATTTTTGTGAAATGTCAACCTGTGCAAGCGCAGAGCTACCAGCATCCCCACCAGCCTCCCCGCCAGCCTCCCCACCACATCAGATGTTAACATTTACGATGTTACAACATGAACCATCCAGTCTGAATTTTATCTTGGTAAACAGGAAAAACGTGCAGGGTGCTAAATCATTAGGATGCCATATTTCTATTGAAACTTGAACATTTTAGTTCTTCATCTTGGAATCCAATTCAAAGCCATTTGTTTTTCAGAAACGAACGTCACACAACTGATCTCAGGCGTTTCCACTCTTCCACAGAAAAGTGCTGCTTAGTCTTTATGTTGGATTGCAACAATTATTTGCCTAAAAATTGACCTATTCATTTGCTTTCTGGAGAAGTAATCCAGTATGAAGTTACAGTTATGTAACTACTGCATGATAAGTGTTTGATTAAACTTTGTTTGCTCATTAAAAGTGACGTATAAAATTATTTCTGCATCCGGTTTGTTAAAACTTCTCAAAAATTGATGGAGTATAAAGTTACAGCGATGCAACTGCTGGAAGAAAAGAAGTTTTAATTAAACTCTTTGTTCATTCCAGTGATATTGTACTATATTTCTTTCTGCATGCTGTTTGTTTAAACAGTAAACTATCATATACGTATAAAAGCTAGCGCTAAATGCTAAGTGCATTATACATACTATTCAAATTTTATCATTGCATGCCTCCTTTCACCTCTTCACCACATGTCTCTTCAGATGTTATGAAGTACTGCAAGTCTGTAAAACATGTTTCTCTTTAAAGGTATGCACTAATAGGAGCCATTACACTCACTCTGCTCCTCCCTGCCCTTTTACTCACAAGCACTCTTTCCTTCCTCCGTTCAGTGTCCTTTCTTTCTCTGTCCTTTTCTGTGCCTTTAATTAGCAGTGTGTTAAACTCGGTGAACAGCGGCCAGGAATGCCCAGACAGGCTCGTAAAAAATGACATCAAACTGCTCCAGACGCCGACAGGTTTGCCCTCCCTTTTCATACAGAGTAGGATGATGAATGCAGGGATGAAAAAGACAAGAAAATGAGTGGGAGGGACAGAAATGGACAAACTAAATCATCTTCCAGTGGGTTGGTATTCCACTTAAATCGAGCTGATGACAACGAAACATCGGGTTTCACTCCTACTTAACTCAGTTTTCTTCACCTCCTCATCCCTTTTTCACTCATTTATCCCTTCATTATCTCTCCTCCTCTACTTCCATATTTAAAGTCACTCTTCTTCTGCTCTGTCCTTCCATGCCACCACAAAAGGACTCTTTCAAGCAGATATCCGAAGAAAAACAAGAGCAGGAAAAATTAAAGTGATAAAGGGGGGATAGTGGGTAAAGGGAGATGGAATCAAAAAGAGATTATAAAAAGAGGGAAGTCAGTAGGAAAGGATAAAGGGACGATGTAAAGAAAGACATAAGAAGGGAGAGGAGGAGAGAGAGAGAGAAATGAGGGAAGAGAGGGGCCAGAGTTAACATTGAGGGGGTCGATGTGGGGTCAGCATGATGAAGCAGTAATGGAAGTGTGTGTGTGTGTGTGTGTGTGTGTGTGTGTGTGTGGTAGGGAGCTGAAGATGTATGGCTGGTTGACAGAAGGGAGAAAGACGGAGACAGATTACAGCGGAAGGTAGAAAGGTAATGGCATCACGGTGGGCGTGGCTTAATGGGTGTGTTTGTATCTTCCTGCTCAGATTCAAGTTTCACTTCCTTAATGACAAAATAAAAACATTCAACAGGTTAAAGGTCAAAGGTCATGATACACAATGCAATAATGTATCTAGGTTCATCAAGATTCTCATCGTCATTCATGCCCTATTTTTCTGTTTTCAAAAAACACTTCTAAGCTGATATCTGGACATTTTAAATAGAAATAGCTATCAACTCATATTATCAAAATGCTATTAGGCTCTATTTACTCAGAAGCATCTCCTGAAAACATCTTTATCTCACTGATTAACTTGAAAGTAACAATAACGAGCACACATCGTTTGGTGATTATGTGCAGAAACGTTAGCATGTTAATTCAGCTTCCAAACCTATTCTGCGAGCTTTGAACACGCAGATCAACACGTGTGTCTATTCAGAATGAACAACTGTTTCTCCTTGTGTGAGGATGTGACACGGAGAGAGGAAGAAGTAACCTCTGATTGGCTGGAGGTGCGCAAAGGTGAGGTGAAAGGTCATTCAGAGGTTGTTAGGAGTATGTGCAAAAGCATATCAACAGCTTGTCCAACATCTTCCTTGCAGTTTTGTGTGTGTGTGTGTGTGCGTGATTGATCCGTTCAACTCTGAGGCCGCAGCTATAGATCCGAGAGAACGGAGACAATTGTGTGTGTGTGCCTTTGTGTGTGCATGTGTGTGTGGGCTTGGCGAAGGGCTGAAGGATGAGAGGCGATCTGTCTCTCATGGCGACAGGCTGGACGGTGAACCCTTCCGCTTCCTCCAAATATTTACAAAGGGCTAACCAATCAGTGTCGAGCAGACGCCGGCCACCAGGCACGATGTGAAGGAGTGTGTCAAGCATGCACCTTTGTGTGTGTGTTTTTTAATATGTGTGTACAACGCAAAGTCAAATGTCACAGTCATACTATGTGCAATACTGTCGATGAGATTAAGGTGACTCCAGTAATGTTTATAAAATGAGTATTAAATCACCTGCTAGCAAAGTATTCATACACGTGCACACAAATGTGCACACACACTCGTACTTAGAAGCACACACAAACAAAACATAAATGGTTTCTTTCATCTACAGGATCATGAACTGGTTATGTGTCTCTATAAAAGAAACTAAAACATTGTCCAAACATGGAAAAACATGCTTCCTGATGGGTCTTTCGTGCACATCCTCACACACACACACACACATGCACACGGGAAGTGCATGTGTGTGCAGTGAAAGTGTTCTGCCTGTTTGAGTGAACAGTAAATGAATAAAATCTGTTTGAGCTGCTGAGAGGAAGTGGTTTGCAGGCTGCCTCAGCATGTTGAAAGCAGCTGTTTGCGTGCACGTTTGTGCACGTGCGTGTCTGTGTGTGTGTGAGGATGTGGGTGTATATACATGTATGTGATTCAGCTCGTTCCTGAGGAACATGTTTTCATCCTCTGCACTGTGTGTGTGTGCGTGTTTGCATCAATCAGTATCTCTCAGTGTGTGTGTTTCTATGTACGTGTAGTTCTTCATGTAGTCTGTGTATAATTCATCTGTGTGTGTGTGTGTGTGTGTATTCTGCTCCAGGAGAGGGGAGGGCGGGGAGTCTGTGGACCACTTGAGAGGAAACCACAGGCCAGACAGAACTGTGTGTCATCGGGCCTACTGCCATGGAGCCAAAAATCAAGCTTCAGCCCAGAAAACAAGAGATAAACGTGTTGAGAGACACCGGGGGATCGTTGTTGGTGTCTCGCTTCTGCCTCAGATTTAACACACATTCATTTCTTTTAGTAGGTATCTCACAAAAGATTAAATTCTTTAATACATAAAGTTTTTAAGTCTCTTTGATTTTTAAACCATCCCCCCTTGTGTCCGTCATCCGTCTTTATTTTGATCATTTCATTTTTGTAACTAAATAGTAAAAGTAAATATTCTGTCTTACTTTATTTAATGTAAATACAAAAGTTTTGCATTCTTTAAAGGTGATGCAGTTGTGCTAGAAAAAAACAGTGGGATGATAAAGTTGTGATCTGACGTTGAAGTTTTACCGGTTTAAGTAAAAATCACCCTAAATATGTGATATTACATGTATGTTATTACAAAAACTTTCTTTTTACTCATCTGCATACAAATTATATTGATCTGGTGAAACAGTTTTCTAAAACATTACTAAAATTTTACTTACTTTCTAAAATATTACATTAAAAATTGATCTACTTTACATGAAACAGCTCTCTAATTCAAATATTCTGCAAGTTTTATCAATAATACTGAGAATGATTGTTCAGAAAATGGCCAAGTTTCAATAAGAAGGGATCAACGGGCTGGAGAAGAAAACAAGAGACTTGTAGTGATGATGTGTAATGGATGTAAGGAACCCGATCAGTGACGCCTCAGTTTGTTTCACAGAGCTACTGTTTTCTCCTTTTCATCCTCCTTATATGGAGGATATATCCTCCTCCTCATCTTCCTCTTTTCCTCTTTCTATTTTCTTCAAAGTATGTGGCTTCCACTTCCGTTGAGCCCATGAGCCAAATCTTCTGATCTTTACACGAAACAGATCAGGCTCTCCTTCACATGAGCACACACACTCACCCGCACACACTGGAGACAGACACACTGCTTCACCTCATCAAAGTAGTGGAAGTGTGTGTGGGACGATGAATTTGATGGAAAGGTTGGGGGTCTCGGAAGTGTTTTTTAGTGTGTGCACGTTGGGGGTGGCGTGCACTCGTAGCCGCATGGCTACACAGACAACACACACACGTACCCAGCTGGGAGCTATCAGTGTTTACTCTCTCCTGTCTGACTGTACTTAAACTTTACCTCCGCTTTCCACTCTCTCTGTCCACACTTACAGCCACCCAGCAAGATGGAGGGAAGCCTTTATCTGAGCTCGGCGCTAAGTTGTGAATGGTTATGTGTGTGTGTTGCCGGTGGTGTGTGTGCATATTCATACGTGTGTTTAGCTTGGCAGTCTGCCAGGGAAATCAGATTAAAGTCAAGCCTCTCTGTGCAGAAGCAGCCACGCGCCACAGCTTGCTGTGTACGTGTGTTTGTGTGTGTTTCCATATAGATATTCATGTCCTATCATGTCTTGATTTCTTGTTCTTGCAGGTAGGGAAACAGTGTTTATGCAGATGCATCTTTGTTGTTAAATTAGAAGGAGCTAATTTAGCTTTTCCCATTTTGAATTGTTTTATTTTATTTATTTATCTGTTTATTTGCCCATCATCTTAGCTCTCACTATCAGGGATGTGACTGCTGATGTAACCAAAACATTCAGCTTAACTGCAAATGTTAAATTAACCTGCTCATCAGACTTTAACCAAACTTATAATCAACTAAGCATATATTTGTATTAGAACTGAAATTCCTAAACATTTGGTGAGTCAATGTTGGTTTTTGTTTACTTTGCAAACCTGCTGTTCCAACATTTAGCTATAGATTGGTAAAGATATAGCTGAATTAATCCAATTA
>JBAMIG010000006.1:4667708-4694161 GCA_037177335.1 Kiunga ballochi
GTCCTCAAAGTCGGCCGCCCTCCTTAGAAACCACACATGTGTCACTCATGGCATCCTATGACCTGAAGCTCTTTGCTGTACGTCTCTCTCTGGGGGCTCTGCTTTGTGCTACTTTTTCCATCTTCTTTGAAAAAAGGTTTGTCATGTCTGAATAAAGTAAGAAAGTAATAATAGTGTTTGAGGCCAGAAAGAGAAAGCCGTAAAGGGATGCTCCAGAGAAAAGACCCGAGTTGACCCTGGCAAAGATTTGGAGTCTGGTGAAAGAACAGTGTGGATGCAAAACGCACTTTCTGTTTGCCTCAGGATTCAACTGCTATGTTAGCTCTTTACCTGTTGGGCAAACGTACCAAATGTGATTTACTTAGTCACATCTTTCAGCCAGTGTTTACTCAAAACAATGGTAGCATGCGACTGATGTGTTGCAGAACACGTTTTTCTCTTTATTTAGCTGTCTTAGTAAATGCTAAGCTTGTTGAAGCTAATAAACTGAAAAACAAAGCTAACTTGACTCCCTAAAGATTTTGCAAAAGTTGGGCTGGTTTGCATGCAATAAAAATCTTTCCCATAATACCTGTTCATTTAAAAGAAGTAAAAAAATTAACGGTATATGCAGTTCAATAGGAAGTAGTATTATTCTGTTATTTTTTTGCTTTTGTTTGCTTTGAACAGCATTTCCTGGTATGGAGAACGAGTGATGCAATGGTGACAATTTTTAACAGATTAATTCAAATAAAGCTATTTCTCTAATATAAACAAAAAAGAGAAAACAAAATAAGGTTTTCAATTGATATATTTAAAAAAAAGGACCTTATAAAGTTAAACATATTATATTTGATTTAGTCAGTTTATAAGAATGAAAATAGTTATTTTCTTGGTGAAATTCTGTTTAAGGGCAAACTAAAGACCTTATATTTTAAAAATGGACTTTTCTTATCATTTTTTGTCACAGTTCAGACCTTAAACTGCTAAAGTCAAGCCACTTTCAGCAAGAAGCACTTTCAGATGTCGGTTCCCTGTCAGGTTATTCTAACTAAGCTGATTTTACAAGCTGTTGTAGAGTCTAACTGTAAGATTATGGGGACAGATTGGCTAAAATAAAATGCGATTAATTAGCTAATTAGAAATGTTCATCATCTTTAAGCCTCCTCCTGAGCCATCAGACAGTTTAGACTGAAATTTAAAAAGGATTTGTTGGAGGCAACGTCATTTCCCGCGAACGTTCACAAACAAGTTGTGTTGATCAGAAGTCAGAGGGGAAAGTTGATGTAACCAGATTTCAGCAGCACAATAACAATGACTTAAACTTTTAGCTTGAGGCTCTTTGAAGGATCTGGAAAAATAAATTTACACTATGATTCACTGATTTTCAACTTTCCTCCAAAGTTCAAGAAGACAATGACATTTTCTCTAGTTATGTAGTTTTTTAATTCATTTAATTCTTTCTCCACTTCATTAGAAAAAAAATATTTCATGTGATTCAGAGCAAATAATTAGATGCCTTTTGTTACTTACTTACTCACTCTTAGTCAGAAACACCCTCATAAGCACAACCTTTGTCCTGTTTGGACCCTCCATGGTTAGAAAATATCTGAGTAAGCCTTTTATGTTTATAGTAGGAAGTAAGTCCTTCAAACTGTTTTATCTTAAACTTTTTCCAACCAGATGATGCATTTATTTACCCTCTGTGGAAAGTCATCACACTTGCCTTACTTTTTTTTTTACTATTATTGATAATGATATTATTGATAATCATCATTTACCAAACTGACTTTAAAAACTAATTTAGTTATTATAGGTAATATTTTAGTGTTTTATGTCCTAAGTAACAAATTTGACCCAGGGAGTGATCACTCTTTTTAATAGTTAACAGATTCCATTGTGACAAGCCCCGCCCTTTTTTGGTTGGATCAGTCACGGTATGACCAAAACGCAATCCTCCCAAAAATAGTTGGATGAGACATTCTGACACCTGTCCCTTTTTGCACGTGGAAATGTAAAAGAAATCGATGCTAACCTGTTATGAACCATTATGGGACCACTGATGGAAATAGGAATTTAGGCTCTCATAGGTCCCCAGCTCCTAAAAGTTCCTAAGAAGTTAGCTTAATTTTAAATAGAAAAGTACAGATATTTCAGCATAATATTATTATCTGTGTTATATCAGTTTGGCATATCAACCAGAATCATATGTTTGCTTAATATAAATGCAAACAGTGAATGTGGTGAAATTAAGTGCATTAAACATGACAGAATACTAACATACAGTTTTCTGTAATGACTTTTTAAGGGTTATTGTTGGTTTAGGTTCAATTGTACGACACATAAACCTATAAATGTAAATTTTCAGTATGCTATTTTTGACAAAGTCTGCCAAAATGATAGATAGGATGACATCAACTAATGACGGGAAGTGATATTTTTCAATCTTGGGAAGAGCTGTTATTGTAATAACATACAATAAGGAAGGCAGGAGTAAAAAGTGCTTTTTAGGTCATGCAAAAAACATAAAAAGCCAATAGTGTGTTTGCAAATATATACACTCACAGAACAGAGAGCCATTGTCTGAGTGATGAGCATCACCTGATATTCCTGAGTAAAGATTACTTCAATGCACACAAAGGTAAACAAATGCAACTGAGATGAGTAGCTTTGTGCTAGGAAGTATCCCACTTCTGTAACACATACACACTTCGCATACACACTGCTGTTTTGTTGCCGTATTTGTGTCACTGTTGTCTTTCACCTCCTTTCCCTTTCTTGTCCAGCCTAGCCTGAGATAAAGAGGGCGTGTAAGACATTTTTACAGTGTGTGAAAGAATTTATTTTAATGCATGTGAGTAAAGGGAAATGGGTGTGTTTGGAAAGGTGAGGGTGAAAGTCTATAGGGGCCATGAATGAGGTGGTGTATGTTGTGTAATATCTGAAGAAGTGGCAGGTGTTTGACACCAACAAAAATAAGTCAAAGCTATTATGTCCATCTGAAGCAAGAAGATTGGTGGTGCTTAAAATAAATCAGTACAGGATACCATAGAGATACTAATACCAAGAGGATAGCTATCCAGTGATCTTGACTGGTATTAAAATTGTCTTTTAAGGACAGAGTCTTTATGTTACAGAGACAATACAAAGTAAACAATCCATTTTAATAAAAGATGAAGACTTTAAAAAAAATTATCCTTCTGCAACTTCTCAAAAGATTTTAGTAAATGTTCAACTTAAGCAATTTGCACATCCATGCACTGGGGAAAACTTTCTTTTTTTGTGTTGCAGACTATAATCAGCTGAAACTGCAAAATTGTCATCCAACCCTATTCTTGGTTCATGATTCTATTCTATTTTAGTTATTTGTCAGATGCTTTTATCCAAAGTGACTGACACATGATACATGATCATTTTAATCATAGCAATTAACCTAGCTTGCATATCTTGTGGGTTGAAGGAACCCAGAGTGAACTCGTGCATACATAGATAGAAAATGCAAACTCCTGTCTAGGCTACTGTCTAAGCTGAGGTTCAAACCAGCAACCTTCTCGCTGTGAGACTGCAGTGCTAACCACCATTCCACCGTGCAACCATGTAACCATTTTCTCTCACATATCCCTCTGAAAAACGAAGCTTGTAACCCCAATTTCTAATCAAATGGATTACTGAATTAAAACAGCTTAATTCTTAATTTTGTTCTAAGACCGCTCTGATTGGACCGTTAGCATACAGACATAAACTGTAGCAATGAGTTTTTAAAATCCAGAAAGCTACATACAAAACATAACCCATAAAATAAAGTACAAGATGACAAGAATGAAGCAATTCATTTCAGGGAAAAGTTTGGAAACAGATGAGCAATAAATCCATTTCACTTTTCAAGGCCAGCGGGTCACTGGGTTAGCGTTACCAGCTGCAGCTATCTGCACTGATAAGACCTAACATACAACTAGCTTATTAAGAAAGAGTGAACAGACCTCCTATCAGATGTCATTAGACTATGAACCTGCTAACCCAGCCCCATGATCAGATAGCTCTCACTTACAAATGATCCACACAGACACGGCTTCAATACGCTTATGCAGGAGAGGTGACGTTATGGGATGTTATAGTATGTCACCAGGTATAGAACCATGTCCATCCTGTTGTCATTCTGTCTAATGAAGCCTTAAAAGTTAGCAAAAATATTCACTTACAAATATAAACTACAACTATATTGAGTTAGTTATGACAGCGCAGTGGATTAGTGGTTAGCTCTGCGGCACCACAGCAAGAAGGTCATTGGTTCAAACCTTTGCTGGGAGGAGGTTTTAGTGGCTTTTCTGTGTGGAGTTTGCATGTTCTCCCCGTGTATACATGGGTTATCTTCAGATACTCTGGCTTCCTTTCATGCATCCATTCAACACATGCATGTTAGGCTACTTGTAATGATTTTTTGATCACTTATTATGGATCAAAGTGTTTATAGAATATAATTCAATCTTGCATATATTGTTACTGCTGCAGTGTGGAAAAACATAGTTATTATTAGGGTCCAGCTGTGACAACCAGTCTTTGCCAACATGACTTTCACCATATGCTAGACACTTTTTGTTGAGACCCCCCAGTGTTTTTCGGCCTAATTACAAGATGAACATGAGGGCAGCTTAACTTAGATGCATTGTTATTAATCAGTTTATTAATCTGATTCTCATTTATAGCTGACAGCTGGGGGGCTGTGGGGCACACAGCCTGTTGATTATTTCTTATTGATTTTTTTTCTTTCTTTAAGATGTTTAAGAAGGAGCCCCCTAAAGCTTTCTCAGTCTGGCTGAAGCTTTGTTTGGGAAGACTGCATGCATTTTAAAATGCTACTCTTATTTGCAAGTCTGGCACCAACGTTGGAGCACATTTCATTTACTCTTGAAGCCTCAAAGATTTAAACACAGAAATATTAAGGTGTTAGTAATACGTTAATAGGGTCGAGAGTTAGATGGCACTTGCTCCCTTAATTGTCTTGTTGCTTTTAAATGTGAACAGAATGAAGCTTTGATGGGCTTTCCCATTAAATTAGATAGGGAAGTGTGTTCAAGCATTGGAGGGTAGTGTGCAGCTATATGTGTTTGTGTGTGCATGTTTAAAAACTCATTTTAATTCTTATGCATTTGATTTGTAAAGCACTTTGTTCAACTGTATGAAAAGGGCTATTTAAATAAAGTTTTGCTTGACTGGCTTAGTCTGAATTTGGCTTCCCACCTGAAAGGTTAGATACAAGAAGCCATTTTAAAAGCTGCAAATGATGCTTTATTAGACATAATAATAATAATAATAATAACAATAATAATAAAATAATAACAACAACAATAATAAAAATAACAATAATAATAATAATAATAGTAATAGTAATAGTAATAATTATATTAATAATAACTTGAGCAGGATTTTTCTGCTCATATTATGTGTAAAATACACATTCAGAACCAGAAAAAGAAATTAGCTCTACTTTTAATTGGTTGTTGTTACCGTCAGCATTTGAGTGGGAATTGAAGTCAGGGATAAAAAAGGACTGGATATTTTTTAACAGAACATGAAGTGTTTATAGATCTGGATGAAGAATGTTTGGAGTCAAAGTCAGAAAATATCCTGGTTCAAATGAGGGCTAATGGTCGTCTTGGTCATCAAGGTGATCCATTTGGAGTGAACTGCTGATCTCTAAAAGAGTTTAAAAGCTACATTTTTCCAAGTTTTGGACGTTATATTAGTGGTCATCTTGGGGGTCACAGTAAGGGTTGTGGTTAGTCAAGAGATGGGTCCTCTACAGGTCATTGTGGCTCCAGGTCCAGGGGGTAATGATAGTGGTCAGTTCCGGGACAGGGGCTGGCACTGAGGCCCTTAGGCTTCTATAATGTCCAAGAGGCCAGGCTGCGGCCAGGTCAGCGGGTGATGGATGAGGCTGGGTCTGATTATGGCAGGTGCCCACTAGCCCTGACCAGTCCAGCTTAATCAGCAGTGCATTCAGACAACGGACCCCATTTAACCTCCTAATGACTGGTCATTCAATCTGGAAACACACACACACACACAGGAACGCATTCAAAAAGGCCCCACTTACATGGCGTAAAACAAGAAACCCAAACAAAATCACTTAAATGCAGACACTCAAAAATAAAAGTGGACATATGCACGGTTGAAGAACTTGTGATGAATGGACACAAACAAGGACATGAACACACACATGGATAAGCTTCTGCCTGCTGCGCTTCCACTCAGCCATTTATTGATTTCTCATTTATGAACAATTGAAGAGCTGCTTTGAGCAAAGATAATATAATTAAGTCTTCACAGCTGAGTGCACTGACCTGCTCCGGACTCTTGACTCATCTGATCTAATCACTGCTTACATTTTGCAACAGTTAAACCAACCTCTGATTATCGGATGGCTAAGAGAAATCTTTTAAAGTTAGCCTGCTTTGTTTACCCTTTTATATTTGTGTCTGTACATTTTTCCCTCCCAAAACAATACATTTCAGGGAGCTGAGCTGTATTTTTTGTCAGTTAAGGATGTTAAGGAAGCTTCCCACGGTGACCCATTTTCTGCCATTGTTTTATTTCAGCTTCACTTAGCAGAAGAGTCTGTTTGCGTCTGTGGGGTCGGCTTTAGTTGCTCTAAGTGAACAGTTTGTGCAACATTTTCCCTTTTTTGTATTCAAACTATTATTAGAGGCAAAGTGGATCAATACTTTATCACAACTGTCTGTTCAAAAATGTTTGAACGTTATACAAAGTATAAATAACAACAGAATGTAATGCATCCAATATGTTTGACTCAAAGTTTATTTTTCATCATAGTCAATATGACATGCTGTTTTTAATTTTTGTTATTAAAATGCAGAGTTTCTGTTTTTAGACCATTAATAATATATACAACATGGTTAAGTATTTACTAGTACATTTTGTCTGACTTTAAGTCCACAAAGAGTGATAACAAAATTCACAAATAAAACAAAATGTCAGGTTTATGAAACACTTTCTTCTTTTTTTTATATTAAACTTTTTATCCAGATTTTACCCCTTAAGAAATTCCTGTTCCTGTTCAATAAGAATCACAGAGGAATAAACATTTATTTCTCTCCTCCCATAGGGTGACCTGAAAGAGTTTAGTTGTCTGTGTAGGTCTTTTGAGGCTAAAAGGAAATGTGGGACATAAACCTTTTTTATGAGAGTTTTAATTCCTTATATATCTTATTAAAAGTTCAATCTGATATAAAAAAGTGAAAAATGTAAGCACCGAATTCCATGGGGTTTACATAAAAATAGTACATTATAATTGTATTATAAATTTGAAGTCCCAGTTTGACGTAATTGGACTACTTTACATTTTGCAGCAGCTGAGTAGGAGAAGCCAGACAGAGAACCAAAGACGAGAGGAAAAAGATCTCATGTAATATATGTGTTATCAAAACGAGACACGGTAACAAGCACGTGCAGAATGAGTGGAATTAACATGAGCGTTTACATCGTGGAGGAATTAATTTGAAATCAGAATAAGTGAAATGACCTTTTTACCATCTTATTGTTCTTCAGCTTAAAGTGGATTTTATAATGAAAGCTGAATTAAAACTCTCATGTAAACACAAGATGTATCAACAGTGGGTGTCAGGACTTGTGTGTTCCGAAGGATTAAATCAGCGAAAGGAGAAAGTGTGAAGGGAGGAGTTGGTACTTGAGGTGTGAATCCTAGTTAACATAATGTGTGTGTTTCAAGCATTATAGATTGTATATTGAGTGTGTTTTCATTGGAGGGGAGTAAACACACAAACACAGCTGGATGGATTTTCTCTGTAACTAACCCACTGAATTTTCTTTCTGTGTACCGTTGGGTTTGCTAAGTCTCCTTTATTGCTTCACTAAACTGAAAGATAAAGCTACTAGCAGAAAAAAAAATCTGAGTAATGCATCTATGGTGTCATGCTTTAACTTTAGGAGGCTAAGTAACTTGAACAAGCACTTAAAAGGTTGTCTTTCTTATTGGCATCTCACTTCTATCTGGAAAAAAGTCATACACTTGTCGGCTGATGCCTAATGGTGAATTGAAAAACACTGCAGACAACTAATGCACATGTTTGCGCTTGTGGAAATACCTGTTTGCAAGCTCTAAACTCCTCCTGAAAATGTGATTTTGTGTCACAATTCAGTTTAATATCAGGATCCATGTGTGATAAGAACCATAAACAGCAACATATGCTGTTTGTAACTGATTCTACATGGTCTAACAGTCTTTATATTATTTTCTGATGCACAAGGAACTATTCCACAGCTTCATAGTGACACTTTTTCATGTGTTAAACTATGTGTGCCCATAGAAAATAATGATAAGTAAACATTTTTACGTTGCACTTCATCATCCTGTATTGCATATCAATGGATTGATTGGATTGTGGTTACACTCATTTCAACATCCTATAATCTAATGTAAATTTTCACCTCACAAAAAAGACTCATTTGAATTTGATCTGGCTTTTTTTTTTCTTTAAAAAAAGAAGTGAAAGCGTGGTGACAATCAACCAGTCGTCATGCGATAATCAGCCATTTTATTTCCCACAATAAAGCAGAAAGTAATGATTCAAATTAAGACTGTATCTGTTTTAACTGATATTAATTTTCCACACATGCATTACACACGCCACTGCTGGAATATCTGAATGCTATGGGAATTTAATAGTGATAGAGTGGAAGATAAAAACACCACAAAAGGGATGAAGTCACGATTAATGAGATTTTTTTCAACCACAGTCTCTCTCTCTCTCTCTCACACACACACACACAAACTAAAGTCGTCCTCAATAATAGTTACTCTAGAGTGGTTTGTCCTTAGGCATGTTATAATGGAAACTACCAGGACGGGGGGCAATATGACATCAGATACGAGTCTGTTTGTGTGTGCGTGTGCTTGTGTTATTGTTATCTCCGTGTTGCTGTTTCATTTGGTGACTCAGCACACGCTTCCGCTGTTTACTGGAAGATAGCTGGAACATGTTTATATCCTCTAGTTTTTAATGGCTACCTGAGAGCAAATGCGGGAAATCTCTGAGTTCCTTTTTTTTCCCAACTAAAGTGCTTTATAAAACTTGATTTATTTTTGTTTCTTCGAGGTAATTGTTGGCTGAAAGTCAGTGTGTCACAGAAAAACAGACTCACATGACTGGTCTACTCAGCACTCATCCTGAAAATGAACAACAAATAGAGGAAGACAGTGATTAGATTCAAGTTCCCTGAACTTACCTGAGTCATTGTATAGCTATTCTTTTAGTGAATCTGTTGTCACTTGCATTGTTATTTGTCTTGAAAAGTTACTAAAGTAAGAAGAAATGGAGAAAAGGGTTTTTTAAATTACATTTAGAAATCTTCTGGTCAGCAAAACATGTAATGGAGCAAAAACATTTGGAAGCAATGGGTATCCACAAATCAAACACTAAAACACTCACTTGCAATGTTCAGTAATGTCTTCTGAAAATATTGCATCAGCACAAATGCAACTTAAACAGATAGAGGGGTTTATAATTTACATCCAATGTCTCTAGATATAAGATCACCCATTCTCCAAGCTTGGGCTGGGAGGTAATTACATTATGCTGCATAGCTAAAACACAAGCAGAAAAACTATATAAATATCTACAACTCATGAATTAACACATTACAGCAGATAGATAACTGATGTTAAGTCAGATATAAATTATTTAATGACTCAGTTTATGTTCTTTGCCTTTTGTGAATGCTAATCGCTAATATCTGTACTTTAGGAGTTTGGATGTGAAAAGGACTAACCATTACCTCAACCTGCATAAATCACTTCCCAGCATGAAATCAGCATCTTATCAACAATTTAATTCAACACACAATCAACACTAATCTGCAATCAGTTGAAATAGATTTTGTTAGGGTTAATAATTAATAATTAAGAACATACATCATTTGTATCTTCCAATATAATTGAAGAAACCAATCATTTTGACATTTTGTTTAAATAAAACTACAATCCATCATCAATACCTTAACAGAAACTACATGTGTGGATGGGATTTGCCGGTAAAGCCACAGTGTAAGTGAATGAATCACTGTATGCCCGGTGTCGACAGAAGAAGAAGACAGAGTAGCAGTTGGTGTTGATGAAAAAAAAACTTGCAAACAGAGCACAAAGATGAAGAAAACAAAGAGAAGATAGAGAAGTGAAAAGAAGGAAATAACAACAGTTGAAACTCTTGGTAAATAAGCTACTTTCCCCACCACCACATCTCACTTTCCACCAAATACTTGTGTTCATTTTCCTACTTGGAGGCCATTTTTAGACCTTATAGGACTAAAAATCTGATGCAAACTAATGAAGCGTTTGTTGTACGATAAATTTGACCTCACAACTTTCCTTAGACTTCTCTGTTCAGTGGTGTTTTACCAAGAAAAACAAAGACTATTTTTCTAGACCGCAAATTAATGTTTGCGTTCAAGCTGGTGGTGATTGTACAGGATTACCGTAGAAACTAGACCATCATAACAGCAGTAAAAACTAAATTATAATTTTTACTATCTTAGTATTAGTTGGCTATTTCTTTTACATAACACTAAAAATCTGATTATAATCTTACTTCCTGACTTTCCAAATCATTCAGATGAAACAGTCTGTTCTGAGACGCTTATGAGAATTTGGTTGAACACAGTAAGCTTTGTCTATGACAGCTTTTATATATATTTTAAAAAGAAGCAGCAGAGTGAACAGAAAACCCACAGAGGTGTACAGTAACAGAAAGTCTGAGTCCAAGATAGTCCCATGTTAGCGGCTATCACTAAGACTGTGGATGCAGAAATGTTCAACAAAGACTGGATGTTTTGGAAATAATCAAACGTATTACGTCATGACATCTGAGCATTATTCAAACACAGACTGGAAAACATAGACAAACACCCAAATCAATGTAGACGTTTCAAAGCCAGTTATTACAATTATAGCCGGTTACTCACAGTTATTAGATCTTAATGGTCATATAAACGCTCTCATTCATTTTTCATTTCATAAAAAATCACTCAGGACCAAACAGGCAAAAAGGCCAGCTAAGATAAATGTAAAGGTTTTCTAAACCACCAAACCAGTATTAAAAAAAAGACCTCATCTAATAAAACTGCTTCCTTGTGTTGCTCATTTTTGAAGACCAAAGTTAAATCCACCTCTAAAGTTCTGAGATAATTATAGCATGGGGTACAGATAACAACCCACAGTCTTTTACTTCATTTGGTTGTGTTTATAAATGGCTAGATTAAAACAAAGTGCATTTGCTCTGTTTGTGGAACATTTTTAAAAAGTCTGATTGCTGCATGTTGGGCACAACACACTATAATTAATGTAACAATACAAAAGCAAAGCTTCTGTACCGTTAGACTCTTCTATCTTTACTTGTTTTTGAAGTATTTTTTAAGATTCAGGCGGTCACAATGATGCCGTTGCCTTGTATAAATATCGTTTACACAAATGTTATTGTGCGGTAACAGATGGAATTTGTACATCGGATGTGAATTCAGTGTGTGTAAGTGAGTGAGTGTAGTTAATGAAGAGTGCCTGTTGCGTGCAAGGACAAAGTGATTAGCTATAGACACTGGGGGGAGTAAATGTGGAGGGTGACTGTCTGGTCTGGGCATTGCTCAAGTTTACCACTGGCCTTTCTGCTACAGCCATCTGTTGAAAGAGTCGAGATGAACCCGTTTATGTGTGTGTGTGTGTGCGTGTTAGCGCACACGGCCGGGATGGATTTGCAAGATTAGCCGAGTTGGCTACCATGTCCCCCGCCTCCTTCCTTTCCTGATGCACCTCCACCCCTTCTTTTTGAGGGCCTTGACCTGATGCATGCCACGCGTTGACGGCTGTCCCACACACAGAAACACACACACACACACAAAGGAGGGGATCATGGCTGGGTCTAACCTGCCTAATTCTCCCTAATGGCTTCTCTATTCAGGGATTAACTCCCTAAATCCACACACACAGAGGGCCCAACATGTGCAGACCTACAGTGTAACCGTCACAGTAGCACACAGTCTCACACACACATGCTCACACAAAGGAAATGGACAATAGCTGATCTCTTCACAGTGATTTGGCAAGGCTTCAAATGGCCTGTGGGCTGCAATTAAAATGCTTGGGACTCAGGGGAATACTGGAGGGGAGAGGACGGGGGAAGATGGGTAGGCAAGAGGGAGGGAGAAAGGAAAGAAAGTGTTCAACAATAAGGAGGACTGTATTTTCTATAAGTGTGAACTGCTCTACTTTAATGAGCTGAGAAATAAAATATTTAGCAGACTGACAGAAGCACATGCAACCCTTTTCCTCTGACTCAGCCCTATTTCAGCTACAGGTGTTGAGTCATATGAATTGGGAGTGAAGTTACAGCGGCTCGCTCCTCTCTACAATGTTTTCTCACATAAACTCCTTTCAGACTTGTTCTTTTGGATAAGATGAAGACATTGACTCGTCTATTCCAAAGCTTTAACTTTATTCTTCCTTCACTGTCTTTTATTAAAGCATTTGTCTTGATGGTCTAGAAACTTACACACACCGCTGTTTGGTATGTGTCACAGTGAGACTCTAACCAGGTTTTCTTGCTGATGTGCAGATTTATTGTTTAAGAGAAACAGGAGAACAACAGAAAACAGGATTTTTACAGATCCTGTTACAGTAGCACACAATATATAAACATTAACATATCTCAATTTATAAAGTAAATTGTTTAAATTATAAAGGATTATAAATAAATTATAAATTATAAATAAATTGTATAAAGGACACTTACTGGTAAAGGTGGACAGTTAGTAGAACGAAAAGCATTGACCCGAGTGGACGTTCTTTGTTTTAAGCTTTAGATACTAATAGCACCATCCTCTAAATACTCTGAATTTTGGTATAAATATATCGAACCGTAACAAGCAACAGCGATGACTATCGCAAAGAAAGTCAACTTTTTATTCTAACTTTTTTGCATGAAATCTTGGGAAAAGTCTGTTTTGATTTAACTTCATGTGCAACGCTGTCTCCATAAAAACATTACCAGTCTTCATTGTGTGCTTAACTCAACAGCTTGAGCACCTTTTATTGGAAATAAAAAAAAAACAGCAGCCACAAGCACCCGTGGCTTTTGAGTGCAATGGGAAAATGTTTACGTCCCACTTCAGCTGAACGGATTCTGCAAACGCTGTGAGCGTTTATCAGCTGGCAGATCTTCCCAGCGCTTATACGTCACCGGGCTCAAACGTCACACACATTTTAACCGATGGTGCTTCGCTCAAGGCTGCAAAGCTGAACCCAGTGCTTTGTTTGTTTGTTTGTTCTCCTCCTGTGTTCGAACAACGCTAATATCTCACATCAAGGTTGCTGAAACTGATGGAAATGCAGATGAAAAGAGGCGAAAACCTGGCGGCTCACTCTCACATATTGCAACACGCCTGCTGTGTGAGGCCAACACCTGTGGTTGGTTTAGAAGTATTAAACTGGCCTAACTGTCTCAGAAACTTGTTTGTTTCTAAAGTTATCGAACATCCCGGTCAGGAAAGAGTCGTCCAATGCAAAGCTTAAAGTTTTGCCCCCTGGGACATACTGCTAGGTTTTTTTATTTACTAGTTTTAGTAAACAAACTAGCTGATCTTAGCTACTGTAAGCACATAAATACAAGCTGCTTTCTTCCAAAGGAATGTGAGGTGCTTATCCCACCTGTGGCACCTGAAGCCCATTCCCTCATATCCATCCCCTCCTCTTCCTCCTCTAATCCTCTTCAGGACTTGTGTTATAAGAACTGTCACAGATGGCAGATTTCAGAACTAACTCTGACATGAAAGTAGATTAGAAAGTTTATGGAGACAGAAAGTGTGTATGCCCCTGCTCTCTCTCTCTCGTGTGTGTGAGAGAGAGAGAGAGAGGGAATGAAAGAGATAGAGGCCCTCTGTTAAACTAACAGAGACCCAGGAGGTCTTTGGACCCTCTTTTGTCCATCTTCTCCGTCTCCTGCAGGCATGCATGCAAGGCCCATGCAGAAACAATAAGGCACATTTCACTGTGCTTTCAGAGCTGTTTATGTTCACAGGGGTAAATCTACCCTTACAGACACTCCACCCCATCGGCTGCAGACATCCCACAGCTATGAAAGCCAGTTCAAAAAGAGACAGATTTGAAATATATTAGGTTTGGAGAGAAAATGTCATTTTTCTTGAAGAAATTAAATATCTGCACCCTTAGGAGAACGGGCACAGGTAACGAGCTTAAAGGATGCATTAAAACCTCCTTTCAGCTCCGTCTCCCTCCCAAGTGCTTTCCTTCTATCTTTGGTTGTTTTGCACAAGAAGAAATCACTTGAGCATCAACATGTCCAACAGCTGTGGGACAGATCTGCAGCTGTGTGTGTGTGTGTGTGTGTGTGTGTGTGTGTCTGTGTGTGTGTATTGGGGTCGTCCGTTGGCAGGAAGCAGTAGGCAGCGAGTGATGTGGTCAGACCCTCTGTCACCAGGGAGAGAGAGAGAGAAAAAGAGAGAGAGGTCCAGTGTCTCTCTGTCTTTTCGTCTTCTTCCTGTTGCTTATTTTCTTTTCCTGATCATCATTCTTCATTAGAGAAAGAAAAAAAACAGACATACGATTGCTGGTTGCTCTCTGAAGGCTCAAAGGATGCTGTATGATGTAGACAGCCTGGCTTTCTGCAGCTACTCAGTTTTTCAGCTCTGAGGCGTAAATAGATGCATGTTTAATATTTTCCCTCACAGATTACTGGTAACGTTTTTACATCTAAGAATGCATTTTATCCACCCTCTCTGGGCTTATTTTTCTCCTCTTGTCAAGTTCTCGTTTTATTCTAAGTACTGTTTCCATTGTTTTGTTGACAAATGTGAATCATCTCATAGGGAAACAAAGCATATTAAACATAAATTATCCCAGCAAGAAAACATAAAAATGTTGACGAACAAACGGCACGATGATTTGTTTTTGTCAAGAAGGGAAAAAGTGAAATAAAAGTAGTGGAAAAAGCAGAGAGAGAGGGGTTTGGGTGGAAAATCATTTTTTTGTAAATACAATGTGGAAATCAAAGAGGAGAGTAGGGGGAGTATGTAGAGGTGAGTGAGTAGGAGGTAAATTAAGGGAGTCAGGGGACAATTAGATGGGAATTTCCACTGTTAGTAAGAGTCAGCTTTTGTTATAAAAGGGTAAAAGCTTTGATTTTTCTCTCTGCATGCCACTAAACAGATTGTTCAGAAAAAGATTTGAAAGATGAAAAATGCAAGAAGACAATGAAGCAATAAAGAACAAAGACACAAACCATAGTTTAGGACGTCTCCAGGCTATTTAGTTCATTTAAAAAAGACAAAAATATACAAGGGTTTTTATTTTCTTCCAGCGTGGCAGAAATCCAAGTGGGATTACATTATATTATATGCATCTGCAGCACAAGGTCCAATTTAAAACGCAAGTAATTCAACTAAGAGTCTAGTTATATGTGCATGTATTCATCTGAGCTGCTATCAGAAAGTTTTCCTTGTTTTTTAATGCAGGCAGACGGAGAAGAACGAGCAGCACTTTGGTTTCTGCTACACGCTGAAGCAACACCATGTGGGTAATGTTAATGTTCAGCTCCAACCAACAAGGACAAAACGTAATTTCATGAAGAAGATGACAAAGTGTCAAAGCATTAGGTAAAGCAAAGACGCTCACTCACCAGGCTTTCTTTATTTACAGCCAGGTTTTACGTGCACATGCTTGTGAAGCACCGTAACAGACAGCTCGCTTCACAACAAGTATAATTAAAAAAGATCAGAGTGAATCGACGTGACAGAATTTCAGTTTTAATGAGAAAACACAACGCTTTTCAAGCTTTTGTTTGAATGCATAAACCTCCTTTAAGGCCATTACACATAAAGTTTCCTTTACAAACAACAATCATTTTACACTTTTTCACAAACCCATTTAATCACAGTTGTCCAATATTTTAAAGCCATATCAAGTTAATGAGTATAAATCCTAATGAATTGATCTGAACATTGAATCAACGTTATATTTTATATTCTATATTCTATATTTCTGATTATTTATTTTCCTCTCGCTACCATCATTTTCATAGTAATGGACCTCAGTGGGATTGATTAATGTGCTCACTCCAGCACATTTTGATGGTGTGGCTAAAGGTGTGGGATGGTAAACCAGTAAATATATTTTTATTTAACATAGTCTGTTTTTACATAAAGCTTTATCAGGCCTTCAAGGGAGTAACGTGGTAATAAATGCCTATCATTAAACCAAAGTGCCAAAAAACAGTGAATCAATACAAAAACTGGATTCCAGGAGGAATTTACTGTAAAACATCAAATGTTGCTATTATTCCCACCCCACCCCCAACTTTCAAATATGAACACTTATATCGCAAATATACACAATAAAACCAATATTTAAAAGATCAGTGTGGTAATACAACCAAAATCATAAAAAAAACATAAAGCTCTCAAAATTGTACCAACATGGCCTGATTTTGTGGTTGTTTATGGGAAGATGTCTGCATGAATGCTTTTAAATCAATTCAAATTGAATCCAATCAAACTTTATTTATACATCACTTTTCATGCAAAGAATTAATTCAAAGTGTTTTCAGTGCATTTAAACAATTAAAACATACAGAAATACAGAAAACAGAAAGAGAAAATAAACCCAAACATTTAACAAAAACAGAAAAGAATTTGTATTCATAAATGTAACTCAATTTCTACTAAATCAGCTTTATTCTGCTTTTTTCTGTTTTTCTAAAAATCCACCCATAAGGTCTGTGAAGCCCTTCTTTCTCTCTGCTCTAAAGAAATGCAGTTTTACAAATGTACTGTGCATACAAAATTACTCTTCAACATACTTAAAGAGCATGTCTCTGTGTTTTTTAATTACATATAAGACAGGGTTAAAAAGAAAGAACTATATGAATGCAATATTAAAGAAACATAAAAAAATGAAGGTCAAACAATTTGTAACTAAGTTTTACTCATAACATGAAATGGTGCCAGTCAATCAGATTAACGTATTGATTTTAAAAGGAAGGAGAAAACAAAACGGAAGGAAAAAGAGAGATGTAAGAAAGATGGGTAGTGAGAAGCAAAACACAGAGGAAGAGCATGTTGTGTGGGAGAGAGGGCAGTGACAGCGAAAGGGCGAGCGAGAAAGCACATTTGAATCCCTCTGTAAAAGTAACAGATAAGTCCTGCCCTCTAGAGGAGGTGAGCAGGCATAAAGTCCTGTCCTTTTGAGAGGGACATCTTGTGAGGGTGACTCAATACCCCCACCCCCCATATGTGTGTGTGTATATATATTGTTCCTGTTGGTTACCTTTTAAAGTTACCAACTGATATTTCCACTGACCTACGACCACACTCACATTTTCACATGATCTTTCTGAGAAACCTTTGCTTATAAGCAAACCTAAAGCTGGTCTTTCAATGTGTGTGTGTGTGTGTGTGTGTGTGCGCGTGTGTGAGTAACTCATGGCCTCAGGTGAAAGCGCCTGCTGCTTCCCCTTCCTAAGAAAAGTGGATGTTTGTGTGTGGGTTTGCACTAAGAGGGGGCGAGGCAAGAGGAGGGAATGAGGTGTGGCTTAACAGAGAGAGCGAGCGAGCGAGAGAGAGAGAGAGAGAGAGAGAAGACTTAGTTGAGAGATGTTGATTTTTCAGGCATTTGAAAACAGGACTCCAAGTGGATCACTTGCATACAATCGCACACACACTTCAGTGCTCACACACAACAGTTCCGGCAGTGTGGAGTATCAGCACTAGGAGCAAGAAGGACACAGGGGGGACAACTGCACCTGTCCCACAATCACACTCCGTCCTCACTCATATACACGGAGGATCTGACTGGTCGTCCCTATGTGTGGATGGGACCAAAGTTATACGGTAAGTAGGCGTCAGTGCATTGTCATGTTTTACTGAATGAAAGGAAAAGCAAACAACTTGATTTTATCTTTTCTTTTTTGTCCTTTGGTTGTTTATTCCCTAAATCATGTAAATAGATCAGATCTGTCTGGTTTGTCTGTTTGACCTTTCATGATTTCAGAAATTGCAGACAAAAACAGCATGTAGAAGTATTACTCAAACTCAGTCTGATGATTTTTTTAATGTTTTGAATGTCTGCTGTGGATTTTTGTACCTTTTTTGGTTGCATTAGTTGCCACTTTGTGGCACGCTCTACATATCCACATGTCTACTCAGGATCTCATCTGGGATTTAAAAGTCCTTTTTCACCTTCTTACATTATTTAGATTTTCAATGAGAATACGTGAATATAAGTTGCTCTCTGCCTGTAAAGTCTGATATTACTGATATTTAATCTTTCCATGTGATTTTAAACACAGAAAAAGTAAGTTTGAGCACTTTTTCTCAGTTTTCAGAGTTTTGATGATAAATCTGACTCTGTGCAAAGTCAGCTTTAATATTTTCAGTTGGTCTAAATGCACGCTAGATAAATTGCTTCTTGGTTCGTGGTTTCACTATTAGTTTTCAATGTTGCAGCTGTTATGCAGAGAGGCGTTTTGCTGAGAGCAGAAATATGGAGAAACATTTTCATATGCGATTACTTTTTAATGTGCCTCATTTACATGGAAAATGGAGCAGAAAGCGTTTTGCCGGATTGGCTTTCAGTTAAAATAGGTGCAGCCGGTGATTGTGAAAAATCATGTTTGTGCAGGAAATTCAGGTTCATAATTAGAGGACTTTTATTTATTTACTTCTTGTTTTTTATAGTTGTTGGATTTGAATGCAATTTTGATCATTTGCTTTGCTTTTTGCTGTTAATGTCAGCTTGTAGACAGTGTGGAGCAACTTTCATCAACTTTTAAGTAAGTTTTAATAAGTCCATTTTTTCCAAGTCTATGCTAATTTAAAAGTCTTTCATTATTGTTCCCTAAAGTTTATGATGACACTTTTGTCAACATGTGGTTTGAATGTTTTCTTTAAGACCACTTCTTGTCAGTAACCAGACTTAGTTAGATTTTAAAGATAAAATCTTATTGGACTGGAAGTGAAAAATGTCTTTCTTTCTTGCAACCTTAGAAGAAAGTGAAGATTTCAGCCACTAAAAATCTGCAGCTTTCCGTTGTGGGAAGAGCAAAATATTTGCCCCTGTGTGGATATGTGCATCTGCGTGTGTGTGGGATTGTCTTGGGTGGGATCACGTTTGAAGTTTTGTTTGCGCTGCTGTGGCCCCCCAAATGGAAAAGTTTTGACTCTCCCTTCCTCATCTCTCTCCCCCCCAGTTCATTATCAACATACACACACACACACACAAGCACAAACGCACGCAGGGAATTGGGATGATTTGCCGGTTCCGCTGCTTTGCCACTCTGCTTCCAATTTTAGCTTCATTCAGACACAGACAGCATTTCCTTCCTCTGTGTTCAACCCCAGGGAGAGACGGGGATGAAGGGGGGATGGAGGGAGGAAACGTGGGAAATAATACATTTGTATTGTCTGAATAAATTTACTGCTTTTTTCTTTGTTAAATTATATTTACATATAGCGTGAATGGCAAAAAAAAAAAAGTGTGGAAAAAAGGAAGATCAGATGTAAAACAAAAAAAGGGAAAATGTTAAATCAAATCTTTGTAAATACAAATACACAAATATTAGATGGAAAATATCAACAAAAGTTTTTTTTGTCATTTTCAACTATTCAAAAATGTTCTAAATTAATTTTAACTCTTTAAAATTTCACCAAAGTCAAATTTGTGAGTAAGGTTGGATTTCATTTGTAGTTTCCTTCATTATTTCTATTGTGTTTAATTAGAAGCTCTTATTACAGCTTAATCCAGTTTACATTGTAGTGTCCATATGGAGAGATAACGCTTACACATCACCTCTATAATGCAGAGAAAGAGGATTATTTAAGTTGTGTATTATAATTTGTAAAACTTTTTCAGGCTTGACTTTGACTGAAATCATGAATGAACGACTCGCTGATTCTTTTCCAAATTAGTGAACATTCAGTTTAAACGAGTGACCAACCAAGACGTTTCCGGTCGCGTCTTTGTGACCATGTGCATTTGTGTGCGCATGCATGCATGTGTATGTTTGTGTGACTCTAGCATTACTCAGACCCCACCCCAACCCCTTCTCCACTCCCCCTCCCTCCTTTCCTCACTGACTCACCACACATTATAATTACTCTTCTTCCTCCCGGTTCTTTTCTCATCTCAGTTTTATCTTTTTTAACTCTGATCTTTTTTCTCTCCTGTTTTTATTTCTTATCTTTTTCCTCCTACATCCCTTTTTTCTTATTTTTTGGCTTTTTTCCATCACTTATCCTTTGTTTTCTTGCCTCTTTTATTTTTCTAACTTTTTTCTTAATGCATTTTGTTTCCCTGCTTTTCTCTCAGACTCTTTAAATCCCCTTATACTTGCTTTTTTACATTTTTTTCTTTTGAACAAATCCCTTTTCTTCTCTGTTTGCATTTTACCCTTTAACCCCTTCATTATGCTCTTTCTTCTTTTTTCTTTCCATTTAAAGTTTTCTTTATGCTGTAAATGTTTAGAAAACACAAATCAGAAAGAGAAAAACTCTGTTTTTCTGTTTTTCCCTACCTGACTAAACTAGGCGACCTCTCATAGCTCGGCCATGTTGACCAGTGAGGGGGCGCACACCATGGAGCAGGACAACACACACCACAGCGCCAAGATGGCCTCCACAGCCACCAGCAGTGGCTCAGATGAAGCCGAGACGATGACCGATACGGATGTCGATGTTGAGATGGAAGAGGCAGACATGGCTCAATGGACAGAGGCTGAGTTTGAAGAGAAGTGCACATACATTGTCAAAGACACACCGTGGGAGGCGGGGTCAGACAGTGATGCCACGATGACGACAACCACCAGAGCCGAGGCGTCTCTGCCAAGAAATCTGGCCTTCAAGCACCTAGCTGGAAGCAAGGAGGTCAGCATTGCATGCCCACACACACACACACACACATACACACACACACAGAGACACACAGGGAGACAGGAAAACTTTCTCTCCAGTCACAATGATTGAGTCAGATGTGGATCATGTAATAAAGTTGGGGTTCATGTCTCACTGAAAATTTCACACACACAGGAATGTGAGTGTGCTTGTAAAGCCAGATGCAGAATTTATGCACAAACACGTCTACAATAGATTTTCATCATCTTTAATTCATCTATGAAAACTCATTCATCATCTGAGAAAATTATGATGGGTTAGTCCCAAGTGTCCCATCAGCGAGCTGCATGTCAGAGCTGAAATACCCGACTCAGCAGGCAGGAGGCGCACTACAGCACCGTAACAGACATAAAACTCAGTCTGCATTAAATGACTGAATGTTTCATTTAAACTGTTTCACTCCTAATTTACTGATAATTATCACTAAAAGCATGAAGTCTGTCTTCAGTTTTAATCTATTTTTAATTAGAAGGGGTTAAAAAAAAAACCTGACAAAGTGTCTCTAAGTCTTTTAAACTCGTAATCACCCAATCATGATGAAAAGAATAATGCTTTGGTGATTGATCAAAGTGGATGTGAAAAAGTCAAAATATCAAAGGTTGAAAGAGTGGTTGGATAACAGCAAGATAGTGTAAAGAATCAGAATCACACTTTGGTAATGTGATAAAGATAAAACAAAGAGTGCACGTGCCTTTGGAGTCAGGTTTTCCCACAGCTTTAACCAGTGCAAGACCAGTATAATTCATTGGCAGTCACATATTAAAGTATGGAGCTGCAAAACAGACATTTTGCATCTTCTGCATTCGGTACTTTTCCAGGTCCGTGTGCAGAAAAACAAAATGCATGCTCGCGAGCCAAAAGGTCACAATTTATTTGTCCTTTTTAACACTGTGAATTTGTCAGTACAGGAGCTTGATCACATAGATTTTCTCATCAGGGGCTTGTCAATAGGAAACTGAAGTAAGAGGCAGAGTGAGAAAACAGGAGAGTGTTGTGTTTGCAAGCTGATTAGTGATCAGCTAATATTTATTGTGACCAGAGGAGGAAAAAGGAAGAAGCTGATCAAAGGAAACTAAGTTTTGTTTCACAGAAAGAGGGATAACAGTACAACTAAAAGAAAAAAAAAACTTGTGCGCAGGCCCAAACACACCCTCAAGTCTGGTTCTAAGCAGGGAAAGCAGGAAAGGGGGATTTCCCACTTCACTGGGGAACAAGGGGGTTTGGGAAGGACTTCTGTTAGCGTGGGTTTAGCACGACAAACATGTGTGCGACTGAGTTTCTCTTCCATCCATAGCTAGAGCCTGACATCTAGTCACCAGTTAATCCCACATTTTCTCTCCTTCCTTTGCATCTTTCCTCCGCTTGTTCCCCAATTTGATTCACATGAGACAAAAGATTTTCTCTCTTGTGTATCTGGAGGCCACCCCCTCTCCCCAAAGCGTCTGAAGTGGCAGTGGTTTTGGTTTGATGTGGCAACGCTGAAGGTGTGACAAGAGAGAAATTTGAAAGGGCATAGATTTAGTTTGTCTTCAGCAACGCCAGCAGGGATAAATACAAAAAAAAAAACACACAGCTTGGGAAGAACTGATGCGATTAGCTCGTTGAGAGTGTGTATCTGTATTTTAAGTAACTCCTAATGATAAATGATGGTGATGGATGTGCAAAAGAGATTCACTTTGCTCAAATGACAAATCGACATTATGATGTCATCTGGGCTGGAAGCTAACCTGTCGGTATATGTGTATGTGTGTGTGTGTGTGTGTGTCTTGGTGCAGGTGGTCGGTGTGTGCAGCAAGGAGTACATCCCCAAAGGAACTCGTTTTGGTCCTCTGGTGGGCGAGATCTACACGGCCGAGAGCGTCCCCAAAAACGCAAATCGCACATTCTTTTGGAGGGTAAGTACACGTCTTGAAAAAAACGACAAAAAACACATCACACACACACACACGCACACACTCACAAAAAGGTGCACACTTCCTCAGAAGCCGGAGGGACCCCTTCCTGTGACGTCACTCACATCTAAAGTCAGTCAGTGGAACAGGAAGCTGGGCTCGCTGTTTTTCTGTGTGAGAGTGTGTATGTGTGTGTGTGTACAAGGAAAAGAGATGGGGATGTGATGTCATCTTTACACAAATAACATGTCACACTTAAGTTCCTGTAAGTTCGCACACACATGCACACAGTTAAACAGAAGAAGCACCATCACTATCGGTAAGTGACAGTGAGACTACACACGCTCACACACTACCTACCTGACCACCGCCCACACACACACTGTGTGTCTGTGTGTGTGTGTGTGTGTGTGTGTGTGTACTGGGTTTGACTTGCCCAAAAAGAAAGAGTAACCACAGGCAGAGACTAACTCATGAAGGCGTTCCATTCATGCTCATATCTCACTTTCTCACACATAGTGAGACAAGAGACATGAGAGACAAAGACAGAGGAAAAACGAAAGAGAGACTAAGAGAGAGAGGGGGTGGAGAGGTAAAAAAATGACTTGGTCCTTCCTTTCCCTTTTAAATATAAAAGAGGATCTCCTCCTCCGTGACAGACTCTCTGTCTGCCTTTTTTCTGTCTTTGTTGGATGCATGATGAAGATGAGGAGAGGAACATGGTAAGAAATCTGAAAAAAAAGCAAAGTAAGGAGGAGATTAAAATAAAGTCAGAACGTCTGGAAGAACATCTGTTTGGAATTACTAGATAGCTGATATTTCTGAAGTTATTTTGCTGTTTACTTTATTAGTTGTTATTTAGTCAGGTATTTGTGGTCATTTGGTAAAAACTATTAATTTAACAGCAATTTATTTTTATGACAGAGTAAACATGTTTTTTTAAAACATGTTATTTATTATTTATTTCTCAATCTTATATTTTGTTCTTTATTTATAATTTTAATACTTTTATGTAGTATTTTTTCAGCATTTCCTTGACATTTGTTAAGAAAACTCTATATAAATGTATATTTATAATTATTGCTTATGTGCAGTTCTTTATTAAATCCTGCTGTTTTATCGGGCTTTCCTTTTGTTTGTTCATTTTTTTCTATAGACGTTGTTTTAAAAAAAAATCTCCATCTTCTTGTTCCAGATCTACGAGAACGAGGAGTTTCACCACTTTGTCGACGGCCTGGATGAAACCCGCTCTAACTGGATGCGGTACGTCAACCCGGCCCACTCAGCAGCAGAGCAGAACCTGGCTGCCTGTCAGAAGGACATGGAAATTTATTTCTACACTGTGAAGCCCGTCCCAGCTGGTGCCGAGCTGCTCGTGTGGTACTGCCACGACTTCGCCCGACGCCTGCGGTACCCACCATCAGGAGAGCTGATGATGCAGAAACTCAGTAAGTTTGTTAAATCTGCTTTAAACCAATTCCTAAGCAACAAGGATGACTAGAAGACATCTGAAGGACATTCATTTAAAACACACTGACAGTAGAAATATGAATAGATCCAATAAAGTCCAAAGCAGTGACCGGCCTACATTAGAAAATAAAACCTGGTAACGTATGTGTGTTTGTCTTCAATATGTCCTGTCTCCGCTCTTAAAGCCCAACAGAGTGTAGATGTCTCCTTCCTCTCGCAACGTTAGCCTGTCATTATCTCTCTCTCACACACACACACACACTCAAGAGTACAAGACCAACAACCTTTCATCTTTGTCTGTGCCATCGTTGTATTTTTGTGTGTGTGTGCCAGTGACAGTGTAATTACACACAGGGGGATATGGCCCCTAATGCCACAGTCTTACACACTTAAAGACCCACTTTTAACATAAAAGCTTGCACACACACAACCTTACTCAGCATCAATAAAATGAGCAGAGGCAGAGTGTGTTTGCTCAGCTCTGCTACATTGACCTTTTTAAGACAAAGATAGCCAAAAGCTTCTGTCAGTACTCTAAGAAATGCATGATATGCACAAGCAAGTACGAGTACTCTTTTGGGGGAATATTATCACTACATGTGGTTCCCTTGCTTAAGTGATCAAAGGCACAGTGAGCAGAGACGAAAACAAAGACGAGGAGTGGGAGCTGAGCGCTTTCCAGGTGTGACTGCTGGCTAATAGCAGTGTTAAGGTGGTAGAAGAACCAGCAAACCCAGTCAGAGTGACTCCACTGCTGAAGGGAAAATGCTCACGACTCCCCCCGAGCCATGTCGACACATTGTGAATATGCTATATGTGGATATGTGTTGCCTTTAATTAGCCTCCTCAGTCATTTGAGCCACGCAGTGTCTTCCTGACCTTCCAGTGACTTTAAAACTAAATTTTCTCAGCATTTTGTCTCAGAGTTAGAACGTTTTTAGTTAACTTTTTCAGTCCCATGGGTTTCCCAAAATGAGTGCATTGTAAATAACCAGAGCTTTGCTCTAGAAAGAGGCGATCCTGAGTTCTTGAGTAAAACCAAGACATACCAGAGTCTTTCTGACTAATTAATGTTAAACTGAAACTCTGTTAAAAGGGTAAAAGGTAAAAACGCAGGAAGTGGTTGTGATCTGAAGCAGGCAACCTTCTCCTGTTTAAGTGGTTGGTTAGTCTGTGTTTTCAAGCTCACATTTTAAATCCATGTGTTGCTGTTTGATGAGGAATGGATGTATCTCCATCAAATGGCTTGTTAGCTGCAATATAAATGTCTTTAAGCAGTCTGTGTCACTAGCAGCTTAATATATATAGACAATTTGGTCATTTTTATTTAGTTTGGCTTGTATTTAATTTAACTGAAATATCAAACTACACATTTCACATTAGTTAGTATAAAGTTACACTATCAGTCCTGAAGGGGCCGCCAGAGTTTCTGGTCCAAAACCACATCCTGCTTTGTATTCCTGTGTTTTTCTGACTAGTTTTAGCTCTTTTCAGCATAGTCATTTCAAAACCAGACGTATGTATGTCTATGTGTGCGTGAGCAAAGGGACTGAGCACGCATTGCTATCTCACTTCCTCACTTTTTCCTTTATCTTCCTTCTCACTCTTTTTGTTCAAGCCATTTAGCATTCTTCAAGAGTTAGCACTTGAGAGCACCTGTCATCCATGTGTGTGATGTGTGTGTTTAAACACTCTCTCTCCCCACACACATGTGTACACAGTCATAAGGGTGACATGCCAACACATTTACACCCTTCTTTTCATCTTAGGCACATGTAACACATATATTGTGCATGCGTGTGTATGCATTCACAAGTGAATCAGCCAATCAAGTTAATGTATTTCCCACTTAAAAAGACCAGAAAGTAGGTGGAGGGGAAGCAGGGGAGGTAGATTTGTGCCTCCTACCCCCTCAGTTGACTACTTGAACTTCCTGGCAGAAGGGCTGTGTTGACAGATTGATATCTCCAATATGGCCGCCCTGTTTGTTTTCTAAAAGAGGGATGGAAGGAGGAGGAAGAGGAGGAAGAGGAAGACTAACTGATAACCCCAGTGTTTACACACTGCCGCTATACTACTGACGAAAGGTTCACTAGCCGTGTGTCTGTAAGGGGATATTTTTTTTTCGGG
>JBAMIG010000006.1:4694261-4707549 GCA_037177335.1 Kiunga ballochi
GGGGGGGGGGGGCAAAGTGAATTTCACCAGTGCTGGCACATAGGATTAACTTTGACAACTTCCATCTCTTGCACACACACACACACACTCACACACTCCCCTCTGGGCGACCTCGTGGTAAAGACTTGACTGGGCCGTAAATGAGCTTATAGATAATAGACGGCTGCATTTTAAGGCCCGTCTGTGGCAATTTAACAGCCAAGATGTGCCGCTAACTGACATCCCAGGGCTTTCAGAATGTGTGTGAGTGGTTTCTCCCCCTAATCCACTCTTTCATCATGGAGAGAAGGCCGAAGGTGTGAGTGACTCAGGAGGAAGCGCTTTAATTTAACCTTCAACCTGGAAACAATCACAAATGGTCAGGAAAACCTGGAGAGTGGGAGCTTGATCAGAAGTGTTCGAGTTGTTCAAAAGTGGGAGAGTCAACAAATCCGACAGAGGCCTTTGTTTGCAGGCGCCTCTGTGTGTGTACTTTGTCATATGGTGTGGGTGTGTTTGTGTGTGTTTGCGGAGGGCAGGTGGAGGCCAAGCTTTTTCTTAGGATAGCTCTAGCAGGAAACTCTCCATCAGTCCTGTCTGTCTGCCTGCCACCAATCAGATTTTATCTTGATTTTATAGGCACATACACACTAAGCGCACCACACACAATGCCCAAAGGCAGATGTCACGCCTCACATCCTGTCTTTTACCCCTTCTCTTGCCCCTCAACCTCATTTGTCAATTCTGTCACCCTAATTGGCCCACTGAGTTACTTACGGTGTTCCTTAACAGTAAGATAGTAAACCTACAATAATTTTGAAGGGTTCTTTAGTGCTTAATATTTTCACAGTATTCAATCTATGGTTTCTAGAGAAACAATAAAGATATATTTGATGAACTCTTACTGACCTCTTTTTTCTGTGTCTTCAGAACAGTCACTCTTGGAAGTTAAGCAGCAAGTGAGCAGTGAGGAGCACACAGTGGAAGCATCAAGTCCCTCACCAGTAGCAGTGACGCCCATCCAGCCCAAAAGAGAGCACAGCGTTCTTTCCATTCTGAGTGGCACTAACAGCAGCTCATCCTCCATGTCTACCAAAAGGGAGCCCAGCCGGCCGTTTCCCACCCGCCCACGTTGTGCGGACAGCCCAGAGCGACTCCTGTATCCCCGCGCTCTCTATCCAACTTTCATGTCTCACTCTCACATCCCTGAGGACTTCCTCCGCCACAAATCCAGCCAGCTTGGTTACCCCTCAACTCATTCACCTGGTAATCAGTCATCAGCCACACCGAGTCCATCTGCAAGGAGCAGCCCAGACAGCAGCCCTCATGGGAGCCCGTCAGGTGCGGCGCCATCCCCAGCTTCTTTCTACTCCACTGGACTGGGTTCCTACCCTGGTTACTCGCCACCATCTGCACCGCTCTCTTCACCATTCTACCCACCAGGGACCTCTTACTCACGTTACCTTCTACCCCATCACTACCCTCTCCCTGGTGGGGGTGGCATCCCAACATTAGGAGGGATCGTACCAAGGATGTACCCTCTCTACAGCAACCTATTGCACCCTCCAGTCCCCCTCCTACCTTCTGATGCTGCAGGGAGGCGTTTCCTAATACCTGAACCGGTGCACCCCTCCTCTATCTCTGCTCACAGAGAGTTCCTCCTCCCTGGGCATAATAGTGCCTTCTCAACTGCAACTTCTTTGAGAGACAAAACAGGGCCTCACAACCCTTATCCCAGGACCCCTAACCCACATGGACCAGCCCACGTTCCCTCCAGCGGTTCCCCAACTGCAGGCACAGCACCTCCCAGTGAGCAGGTGCCCACTAAGCCTACCTCAGCCCTGCTGGGCAACACCAGCGAACATCATCCTGATGAAGAGGCTATCAACCTGACCAAAGTGAAACGGGGCACTGGCTCAGTGGGCTACAAGGCGCTGCCTTACCCTCTAAAAAAGCAGAATGGCAAAATCAAATATGAGTGCAATGTTTGCAAGAAGACCTTTGGACAACTGTCAAACCTAAAGGTGAGACTTTGAGCGTTTGCCCAATAACATCATGTCTGCTTGTCTGATTGAGTACTTTACTGCTATCATTCCTTTGCTCTGCAAGGATTGCAGCTTAATCAGTAGGCAGCAGAGCAGGTTTATGGCAGTTAAAGGAGTGTTACCAGATGTTTTCACACTAAAATGACATGGTTTACAATCTGGCTAGACCTAATTTTCTCTTCTCTTGCATTTTGTTTTTGGCATGCAGGTTCATCTTCGCGTGCACAGCGGAGAGAGACCCTTCAAATGTCAAACATGTAACAAAGGCTTCACTCAACTTGCTCACCTGCAAAAACACTACCTGGTCCACACTGGAGAGAAACCACATGAATGTCAGGTAAGAAACAATGTTGAAGATAAGCTGTTATTCTAGACAATTAGAGCATTCATGTTAAACTTTTGCTTTTATGCAGTTCCCGACACAACCTTTTTTTTCCCCTTCCTTTTCAGGTTTGTCACAAGCGCTTCAGCAGCACCAGCAACCTAAAAACTCACTTGCGCCTCCACTCAGGTGAGAAGCCCTACCACTGCAAACTCTGCCCAGCTAAGTTCACCCAGTTTGTCCATCTCAAGCTGCACAAGCGCCTGCATTCCCGTGAGCGTCCACATAAATGTCCCCACTGCCATCGCCACTACATCCACCTTTGCAGCCTGCGACTTCACCTCAAAGGCTATTGCTTGGCAGCAAACTCCAGCTCTGGTAGTCCGTCAGTTCCTAGCCAAGCTGCCTTGGAGGAGATCCACCGGGCCAATGAGGAGATTGAGCGTTTTGATATCAGCGAGCACGCAGAGCAGCTGGAGCAGTTGCAAGGAGGGGTGGAAATGGACGCCATGTTGGAGAAACAGGTGTTGGGTATGCTGTGGCGAGAGGCTGATCTTAAGTCCCCACACTTCCATCCCCACCACAAAGGCAGTCCCAGCAAACTTCTGTCTGCAGGCTATGGTGCGTACGAGTCCCTGAGTGAGACTTCGGTCATCAAAATACGGCACAGCAACTCCATCCCACCACTTCATGCTAACATTACTGTCAAGCAGGAATCAGAAGATAGTGCTTAGAAAGACCTTTTAGGCACAAGAGACATCCATGGTGACTTGTTGCCAGGAGCAACAGCTGTAAATAAACAATAATGTATCTGGTTGTCATCACGAGTGACATCATGACCACGCCAGGTTTTCAACCTATCAGGGACTCACATACTCAGGGCTGCAAGAGACACTGTCCTATTATTCTTAGACAATCATCTAACTGTAATTAATATAATGATCATTAATGTCAAATGTTTTTGCCTCCTTTTAAATGTTTTTTTGATTTATTTAGTTGTCGTATAATATAATTTATTCTATTTTTTATTTGTTGTCTTCAAAAGCAATAAGTGGAAGGGATGGTTACACTGATGAGGTGAAAACATTGTATGTAAATGTTTCGGTTAATGTAATTCTGTTTTCTCTACGGCCATTTCTCTGTAGATAGTCCCTTTCTATGCCCATAATTGTCCTGTGACCTCTGACCAATTGAAGCAGAGAAGTACACTTTTCAGGGTTTCCTTATTTAAAATGTAAAAAACCAAAGTAGCATGTTGAAAGAGTAGAAAAAGCCAAAGTACGGCACATACGTTTGTTCATTTAGAGAGAAGAGCTTTAATTCAGCCCTCCTGAAAAGCTTCCCTAAAGCATGTCTGTGTCCTTTTCTGATGCCTTTTTAATTTAAATGTAACAAAAAGGGCATTTGTTTTCTTTTGTATACTTTTCACAACAGATACCTCAGTGTGGATGTGAAATGGGTATGTGTTTGTGTGCACATGTGTGTGTGGGTTTAAAGGGACAGCTGAAGGTGGGAGTTTTATATTTATTTAAGTGTTTTGCTACTTGAAGAAGACAAAACCAAACTGAACTGGAGAGCAGCTCTTCATGTGGTCCAAAGGAGCGACTCAGCCCGCTCAACATGTAGCACATAACAGACTCTGGAGGCTGGTGAGCCCGCCTACCTTCCCACCTCTTCCCTCCTCTTATTGTCTTTTTTCAACACAATTAGCACCCATCAGGTGATGTGAATAGATATAGGGATCCACACAATGCTAGAAACCAAAGGTCACATGGCTTTAATTTTAAATGCACACCAAAAATAATAAAAATAAAAAACAAAAAGGAAAAATCTGAAGGGAGGGAAGAAGGACTTGAGGAATCAGGTTGCTGAGGAAGGGAAGATGTACTTTGTGTATATGATGAAGTGTTTGCCCTTTAGCTTTGGTCTCCCATTTTGTATGTTTTTTATTTTTATTTTTTGTTGTTATTTGTTAATATTTTTGTTATAAAATTGTGGCGCCTTCTTCAGCCTCACTTGTCTGCTGCCTTGTAAAGAACACCCAAGCACCTCGGCCCTCCTGTATGCACTGGCCCCGTCCTCTTATTTTATGTCTTTGTTGCCGATGCTTGTTCCACTTACACTGTAAACAATATCTAAACTGGTCAAAATTGCATTAAGAACCAACTAATTATTACAACAGCTATTCTTGTTGTTCTTAAAAAACCTGATCTCTGAAGGTCTACGTGTCTCCTCTGATTAGCTTTTAATGTTCAACCAAAGCGTCTTTTTCTGTGGTCGGAGCTTTAACTTCAGAGGAGAATCTCCTAAAGAACTGTCTCTGTTTACATTCTGGTTTACATAGTTATTTATGTGCAAAAATGTTAAAAAAATGTTAATTATGATATAAATGTTGACTGCTCTAATATAAAGAGTCTGTGTTTTTCTTTTTTTACTGTTTCTTGGGGTATTACACAACATTTTTGGGGCTCATCTGCTTGAAAATTGGACACATACTTAAATGAATTATGCCTTAGCTACAACAAGCTATAGCCTATTGTAAAATGTGCAAATATTCGAGAATAGTTAACTTAAATACTGAAAAATAAATGAAAAAGGAAAATGGCACAAATAACAAAACTTGAGAAACTATGAATACTAATAATTCATAAATAAATAAATGATAAATAAATAAATTATGCAGGCGAAGGTCTGAAACTATAATAAATCTTAGTACATAATACATTATTTGTCTAAAAAAAACAAATTAGTGTTGTTCTTTGTTAATGCATGCTAAGTAGAGTTCCAATTTATCAATTCTGATTCACACATCTGTGGCGCTAATCCAAAAACTAGCTATAAAACAGGCTGAAGTGATCAAACCACAAATGTTTACCATCTTGTAAATATTTTAGTAGTTCCCAGCAGTGACCTATTTAACAAGTCTGGCATAAGTCTTGATGAACTTAGCAAATTGGATGCACACAGTAGCCACCGGGCATAAAATAATGCAAAGCAGCCCGATGTTCTTTAGATGAGAAAAACCTGGCAAAGTTTAATAAAATCTGATGCAAAAAATTGATTATGCAAAGTTTTCTTGAACCAATGGTACTTTTTTATTGTTTTAGATGACATCAATTCACTTTTTTTGTTCAGCTTTTTAGCTAGCAGCAGTTAGCTTACTTACAAAATAAGAGCACTCTGACTGCTGTTTCGACAGTTAAGAGACTAAATAACGGTAGCCTACTTAACTAAACTCCACCTATACATCATCATAACTTATGTCTAATACATTGAAATATACACTTCACTAAAAAAAGTCAGAGTCCATACTAACATTTTTTTGTAGGCTTAACGAAGACAGCATTCATTTTCAGAGCAATATCATTTATCACAAAGCTCTTGTGTTGTTTAGGAAAATTGATCACTACTTAAATTCTTCTCTAGTACTTTTAAAATATTCTCAGTGAGGTTAAGGACTGAACGTAGCCAACGAGCTAAAGTTATGTGTCAAACTCCATTAGCATTCATTTTAAAATTTAAACCAGGTGGGACAACTTGCTGCTCTATAAAACACAATCACAATAGCTTTTACCAGTTTGTCTAGGTAAACAGTTGGCATTTTATTTTCTCATGGCTCGGCACTTTATTATTAGTTTGTTTAAAAGAAAAAGAAAAGAAATACTAGTCTCCACACTGCAAACAATTGTATAGCTTGTGCTTGTGTATTGTAATTCAGAGGAATTTAAATAATGCATAGGAAGATAATTATATCCTACATAAGTGTAGTGGCATATTGGTGATGTTGCACAAATGATTTAGAAAATAAGTTAATCTAATAAAGTTCCTGTGTTTACTAAGTATGTTATCTTCTCAAAACCTGAGAGCAACCTTAAACTCTAAATGAATACATCCATAAAATAAAATGTTTTCTCACAGGTAATAAGAGGGTTTGTCTGGAGAAAAACAGTGAATGAAAATTAAAAAAACATGCAACACAGTGGAAAGTGGATGCAATGATGTTGAATTGATGCTGAGCATGCCAAACAACTGTTTACAAATGAAAATAAACAAATCAAATTTACACTGCTTACAAATAAAAATAAATAAATACAATGTACACTGCTTCACTGCAATTAGGTAAATAAATTATTAAATAATAAGAAGACAAACTTTAATTTATCTCTATCCCATAACTTTACAACACAGTTTCACTCTATTTTACTTCCAGATTCTTTTAAACTTCATTTTGTCACAATTAGCGGTGCAATGGATCTTGTGTTAAAGCTAGCTTTCACACCTGTGTCCATCTGGATCTGGACAAAATTCAATCGCAAGCTGCAAATCCATGTGCCAAGCTTAGGTAAATCATACAAGGAAATGCAAAAAAAAATAAGTACAACACAAAATTAAATTAAATTAAATACACTTTGTTTTTGAAAAGCTATTTTAACACTCCTTTGTGTGTGTGTGTGTGTGTGAGTGTGTGTGTGTGTGTGTGTGTGTGTGTGTGTGTGTGTGTGTGTGTGCACTTTGACTTAAAACTCAGAAATACTTCTGGCACTTTTGAGATGACACCCTTCGAATCAGAGAAGTAACTTGTCACGTGACCTGACGTCTAATGAAACAACAGAACAAAAAGGGATGTAAACGTCAAACAAACATGAAAGCACAGTAAGCGTTTTCAGTGAAATACTTTCAATGCATCAGCTCACACACTGTGGCTACAACCACTGAGGCCGCAGTAAACCAGTCTCTTGGTGGAAAGTCGTGAATCTTTATGTCTGTTTCCGCACAATACCAAACTTTAAGACTGAGGCAGGAAATGGGAACACAGCTCCTGCTGCCCTATGATCTGCTGTAACTATGGTCTGTCTTTTATCCCACCATGCAGGAGACAGGCAGACAACATAACTTATTTTAGAGCTTCAATTCTACAATCCAAGCCAAATATAGACATTTACTTACACCAAGGAAGACAGTTATCCGATTACAAGTTACAGCTTCTCGTCCGTAGATGTGTACACAGCATCCCAAACAAGTTAGAAAGGCTAAAGAGTCAATATTTTGTTGGAAGATTTATACTGGAGCAGAAAAAGAAAAGGAGAAAACACAAAAAAACTACTGTTTTTTTTTTTAAACCAACATAGTTTGATAGCAACATTTAGTGGAATTAAGTATACTCAGCCATACTATGCCTTAAATACATCCAACATAACATCCAGGTTTGGGGCATTTTGTATTAGCAAACATTAAAATGATAAATAACATAAATATACAATAATAACAATTTTCATAGTGTGGAAAAAATATCTGAGCAAAGTCTGAGTACCTTTGTCATTTAAACTCAAGTTTGTGGGTAGATTTAAAAGCAACCATAAGATTGGAACGGGTTCTGATCATCTATATGAATCATGAGCAACAATAAACAATTAAAATGTTTCTTTCATAATGCTCATATTTAATCAACATAATAAATTCTATGTTTGTTACCATACTCACAAAATCAGTTCAGCTGAGTTAAAAACTATCCCTGTCTGGGGTGGTGACATTTACAGAGTGTCTTTGAACATGTCAGAAGCTCTGAACAATGATTCATTCTCACTTATCTGACTGGCTGGATGTTAATGGGAGGCGGTTCTCTTTATGTTTACCGTGTGTGGAAAGAGGACAGCGTGATTGGGTATGAGCTGATGACCCACAGCAGCATCCAGAAAGCCACAAAAATGATACCTTTTAACATATCTGAAACTTGGTGTCCTACAGAAATGCCACATTATATAACAGTGATTGTTGGATCACTAACACAAAATAAGTCCCAGTGAAGTACAGAGAACTGTATCTTTAACAGAGCATCTAGAAATGAAAGTAATAATGATAAACCATCGAACAAAGAGCTCAAAGGCTTTTTAAGAATACTGTATACACTGATTGATTGCCTACATAAACCCGATGATATAAATATACAGTGTGTTTCTGACTGGTTTTCATTTCAAAGAATCATTAACTAGTCACTTCCTTTTTTGTGTCTGAACAGCAGTCAGCTGGCAAGCTGACTTTTCATCAGATGACATTTAAACATGATAGCAAATTCATATTCAGGATCCCATGCTGAGCAAAAAGAAACTTGTTTTGAGAAAGCAGTATCAATCCATTACCTCATCACCCCTTAAAACATAAAACTCTCGGTGCGCCCCCACCCTTTGACTAAGCATCTTTCACTTTTGCGCACTGCATAGCTCTTTCCTGTTTGCTTCATCCTATTATTACTATCAGGGAAACTTCTCAAGTCACCCGTTGACAAAGCAGGTTCCACTATGTCAGCATCATGGCGTCGGGGTTTCACACAGTTTTCTGACCAGGGAGGACATCACCTTCGAGCTCTGGAGGAGGGGGGATATCCCAGAGGCTGAGACACATGTATCGAAACGCTAGGCCTGCCTTCCGCTTGTCACAGTTAACGTGAGGTTTGTTTATCTGCTATGCATTTTCCCCGGTTGGTCTGATAAAGTTTCAAATACTATCTCATCTTACAGCCATCTATTTCACACAAACAGTTCTGTTCCAAAGTAAGAAGCCCACGGATGTGAAGAAAAAGGACGCCCACGATTTAAAGTTAAAGAGGGCCGCAATTATCAAAGCGGATACAGGTGACATTTGAAGCTTTTGTCGCCCAGTCATTATGCAATGGTTTAAAGCCTGTTTTTTTTTTTCACACAGTCTTATTCCCTCATATTCCACCAGCAGTTACAGGATATAAACCTTAAACATGCCGCTACACAACTTCAAGTTGCAAAGGTGGAAAAGTGTCATGTTACACCAAAAGAGGCCTCGTTATAGTTGTACAGTACAGGGAGACTTGGGTCCTTTTTTCCTAAAATTACACAAAAAACTGAGCGATCCGGATCATTTCTTTCCCGATGCTAAATTTTATGTTGCCAAACAGCTTCGATTTATGTCTTGCCCAACACCTGCAGTGCACAGGTGGGAGGGAGGTGTTACTGAGTGGGAGGTTCACTGAAATGAAACAGGGCAGAAGAACCAAGAAGTATGAAGAGATTTTGAGTTGTCCACCTACTGCTGACTGATTCGGCAACTATTCCTCTGGTTTGTGCAAACGAAACCACGAAAAAGCCCCTGAATTATCCAGTACCATCAAGTCCCTAACTGCTTTACCTGATCAGTAACGATACAGATGTACTTGCAAGATGGAGGGATGTTTGTGAGAGCGCAAGATTAGGCAAACATCACAAAGAAAATGACGTAGAAAAACAAAGAAGCCAATGCATGATGGTACCTATGTGAAAAAATGTCCTCTGTCTGGGACAAACTCTGGACATAGATAAAAAGATGGTCCCAGCTAAGCTCTGCCTCACAGCTCATCAAGGCGTGTCACAATATTTCTGTTTGTAAAGTTCGATGGTTTGTATGGTCATAGTAATCCCTCCCTGATATATTTTCACTCTAGTTTCTGTATTTTTTTGTATTTATCTTGGTTTTGGTCTCGGCATCATTCCTGACAACATTGTAATTAATATCTGCTGCAGTTTTCCTCCCCTCCTCTGACAATGTCTTATTGCATTTCTTTTCTGAATCTGCCACGGTGCACGTTCATGTTTATATCTGCTTGCTGGTGTGTAAACGGTGCATGAAGCTAAACTCAGCTGCAGTATTACGCGGCCCCAGAAATGCACATCCTAGATGTCACGACACAGAAAAAGGCTGGAAAGTCTTGTGTTGTATTGTTCTTTTGAAATAAACAGCGATAATGCCAATCCTATTCTAGCGTTGGATTTGAAAAACTTATTTTTTTGTTACTCTATTTAAAAACAAGCTTCAGTAAAAAAAAAAAAAAACAACTCTTTTGCTGGTCTTGTAACACTATCAGTGAAATAGACTGCACATATCTGTTTCCTCAACAGCATACATGTCACATGTGAATCCCAGTCTCTTCTACTGAATGTGATGTTTTCTAGGTAAAATTTACTACAGTGGTGGCCTTTTATTCTAATGATTCAAAGTATTATTGTAAATTACTCTGGTTAACAACACCAGTTACTTACCCGGATGTTTTTTTTATGTCTTATAAGCATCAGAGAGCAGGTGGTGATGATACGCTATGTAATGTATGTAATCTATCTGACAGTGAATCGCTTTTTTTCAGCTTCTACACCACAGGAATGTGCATCCTGGCGCTCTCGTGGGATCAGACTGCAGTTCTAGTGTTCTTCTTTACCTATGCAAAGTAGGACCATTTGGTTCATTCTTTCAGCTTTAGAAAGGTTTGCATAGAGGACGTGCAGCTGATGTCACTGAGTCACCTGACTTGCCGCCATGTTGGATGGTAAGTAGTCCCGTCTCAGACCAGTTAAATTAGGCCAGATTGTAGTGTGTGGAGTATTTTTCCTGGTCAAAATGGTGATTTTATGCTCCTTATCTAAGTGGCCTAATAGGTAGGGCAAAAAGAACGGCCTGTTCTTTTCGCAGATTATGCAGTCGACACTTAAATCAAACTACTCATTTAGGCATTCAATGGTTATCACTGGACGCTTTGGCAGTTTAAGGATCTGTTTGCCAATCTGGCAAAATGATTTTGTAGAGAAAGTCACATAAGTATAGTACTTCAGAACAAATTAAAGACGACATCCAGTGCTTTGTAAAACTATTCACCCCCTGATGTGTTTTTACTCTTTTATTGCATTTTTAAATCAATCAGGTGAAAAAAAATGTGGCTTTTGTGACCAAAAAAATGCATGAATTAAAATGTTGTTAGTGTCCATTTGAAACATACTTCTACAAAGTAACTACAATTAAATAAAAACATGCAACTTAAAAAAGGAATGCATAAATATTCACCTTTTTTTTTACTTATCTAACAAAGTTTTACTCAGTTGATTCAAACAGTCTCCCAATTAGTAGAATAAATAGAGATCATCTGGTTAGAGTGACTTTGTCTCAGTGATTATATATGAAAACAGATGTGTTTGGAACCACCATGGACCGTTTAATCAGTAATCCTGCTAACCACTAAAACGTGATAAAAATAAAAAAAAAAACACCAAGCAAACCAGAAAAAAATGATACTCTGAAGGAGTTACAAACTTCAGCGGTTCAGATGCTTTATGGGAGGGTGGCAGCAAGAAAGCTCCGATCCTAACCTGCCAGCGCTTGAACAGTTTGGCGAGGAAGAACGGAGCAGATGTCCAGATGTGCAAGCCTTACTGAGACTGCAGACGCCATGCTGTGATTGTGGTTAAATCTGCACCTGCTAAATACTAACTTTGAAGAGAGTGAATATTTAAGCAATGACTAATTTCATGTTGCATATTTTATGGATGATTTTCATTCCACTAATTGTGAGACTACAAGAACCAACTGACTTAGTCTTTTCTGAATTAAATAAGTCATTTTAGGGGGGGGATTTGAGTATTTATGCATCGCATGATTTACTAAGCAAACACTGAAAATGTCTCAATTAGGAATTCACAGTGATGAAAATCTGTCAGAATTAATGTTTAGAAGACCAGAATAATAATAATAAAGGTAATATTAATAATACAGCTGGCTTTAACCCATTATATAGAAGTTGTAAGACACTCTAGGTGTTTTTTTAAACAGTGTATCACAAGACTCATCAGCTTTTAGTTAGATGTGACAAAAAAATAACTCAGAGGACTTTCTAGCATTTTCTCCAGCTGTATTATAACATCCCATCCTCTTGTGGTGACAGTGGCTAAGGTGCGAGAATGGGTCATCTAAAAAGTGTAAAGTTGGCAGTTTGAATCCCACTTTCCTGCTTGCATTTCCATCAGTTTGACACAGAGCATCTGTAGCTAAGCTTCCATTACAGTTTTGCATGAAATAAAAGCGATGTTGACAAACGACATTTTCTGGTATTTCCAGTGAATTGTAAGCTGTAGTTCTTGTAAAGTCTCATTGCATGGACAAGATTTAACGGGACCTGCGGTTTAGCCATGTTATTTCAGGCTTTTCTCATTGTTGTGGAGAAGATGCCACAGCATTTTAAAGCCTTTTCCTTTTCTAATTCATTGAAATGCTGCATTTTGATGCTGTCTGGCTACATCTTTCCCTAAAGTGAACTGGTCACATGACCATTACATCATGTCCAGTGATGCATAAATTAGGTTTTGTTTTTATTCAGTTGCATTAATGCAATAAATTCTTTAATCCCCATTTCAATCTTCCTTCATATATTTTGAAAACACGCTGCTTCCGATTTGTTGTACCCCCACAAGTAAACTCAAACTGGTTTACAGAGAACAGCTTCAGGAGAAGCTGGTTTCGTGCAGCTCTCCTGAGCAACAGAAGCCTACATGGTAACAGTCATTAGTCATTGGCCTTCATTTTATGTGCAGGTTATTATGGAAATGATTGCAGTATTTAATGAAATCTTGAGGCTTGTAGAAGGCTATAATATCTTCCATGTGGAAGTTGGTTAACAGCTGTGATTGACACACTTCTACCCCAGCGCTTCACCGATTGTTTGACTTTAGGAATATCTGCATAAGCTGAGACTTTCTCCAGATGGGCTGTACGTCTACCTCAGCAAATTAAAACGTTGCACTAACAAGGTGCACAACTGCACCGTTGTGTTTTCACCTCCTGTTAGCAGAAAGTACGTTATAGGCTAACATGCTGTTTTCAGTGAGTTGCTTTGGTGAGACTGTGAAATATGTCTAGAAATGTAAACCAAAACAGCTCATAGATTTTGCTTAGAGTGGGTAAAATGGCAGAAATAATTTCATTGGATACATTTTAAGAGCATAATTAATCATATAATCATATAAAGTGCCTTGCGAAAGTATTCGGCCCCCTTGAACCTTGCAACCTTTCGCCACATTTCAGGTTTCAAACATAAAGATATGAACTTTAAATTTTTAGTCAAGAATCAACAACAAGTGGGACACAATCGTGAAGTGGAACGAAATTTATTGGATAATTT
>JBAMIG010000006.1:4721863-4734703 GCA_037177335.1 Kiunga ballochi
TGGATTGGTCGGTAGATGGATGGATGGATGGATGGATGGATGGATTGGTCGGTGGATGGATGGATGGATGGATGGATGGATGGATTGGTCGGTAGATGGATGGATGGATGGATGGATGGATGGATTGGTCGGTGGATGGATGGATGGATGGATGGATTGGTCGGTAGATGGATGGATGGATGGACGGATGGATGGATTGGTCGGTGGATGGATGGATGGATGGATGGATGGATGGATGGATGGATGGATGGATGGATTGGTCGGTAGATGGATGGATGGATGGATGGATGGATGGATGGATGGATGGATGGATGGATGGATGGATGGGTTGGTCGATGGATGGATGGATGGATGGATGGACGGATGGATGGCAGTATATTTAGGATTTATTCAAGGAGCATAAACATAAGAGCAGGATGTAACTAATACAAAACCAAGGCAGACTAATGAACTAGAAATGCTAACAGAGACCAGGAGGTATAAAAAATACAAACAGAGGTAACAAGACACAGAGGGAATAAATGATCTAAATGAAAGCAGGTGGAACCAGTAAACAGGAAATAAAACGGGGACGATACCAAAATAAAACAGGAAACCGAAAAAACCTAACTCATGCTATGAAACTAAGCTGTCCTTGTTCTGACAGTGAACCACTCAGAGTGAAAAATGCAGAGGCAGCATCATCATTGTAACTCACATTGCATTAATTAGTGTGAAATTATTTTTAGACATGCAGCAAGAAAATGCTTTATAATTGTCATCTCTACTTAGTAAAATGACTGATGGCCTTTATTAGTTGAGCTGATGGCTGAGGAGGATTTAAGCAATGTAATAATTTAATAGTTTGTGAACCATCTTCTTTGATAGTTTCCTTGCAATTCTTCCTCCTGAGGACCTAATTGCAGACAGGAATTAGCAGGAAGGCAGATAAAAATGCTTTGTTCAACCATGAGGAAAAAAGACAGAGACTATGACTACTAAAGATTTCTACAACTAAATACTACTCAGACTAATGAAGACAACTACAACTATTAAAGACAACTAAATCCCAATGAACAAAAATTCAGAAACCAATGACTTAAATAAGACTGAACTAAACAAGAACCAGGTGAACACAATCTAAATCAACACAGGTGACATCAATGAACTGAAAACAAGGCTAAACAAGAACAGAAAACCAAAAACACCACGCTATATCATGACACCATGAGCTGGTTGGTGGTTACATGATGATAATGATACATAACAACTTTATATTGATGACATAATAAATAATATAAGGGATTGTGGCATTCAGGGCTGCACACCCCTGAGCGAAACCTGTTGGAAAGACACCCTTGAGGACAGGAGATGGAAAATGTCCTTCTAAAACAATATTTGCTCAGGTAATGCCAGATTTCTGTGACCCCTTTTATCTTACTGGTTCCCAACCTGGGGTCTCTAAAAACATGTCATAAACCACAGTGCTGAAGATTCACCCATACTAATGTAAATAAAAGTAAAGTTAAAGGTTGATATTTACCCAGTTTGATGCACTGCTGTTATTTAAGTGTATAAAGAACAAAAAAGTGTTTTTTTTAATGGAAGATTTGCTCTACAGTACATCTCTGTGGTCCAAGAGTTTATTACATGGATCATTAACTTCAAACTGAATCAGACTTGAATAAAAAATCTCATGAAAATTTTTTTTTAAAGAAAAGTCTAGAAGTTATTTATGTAGCAATGTTGTCTTCGGACTTGTTTGTGTATTTACAAGCTTGAGCCACCTCAAAATGATGATGATCCAACAGCCAAACCCTGATCTAAAGACACCAGGATCTGAGTCCAGATCCAACTAAGAACACCGTCATTATTGACTTCTTTGTGGATTGATTCCGTTTTCCCAAACAATTACAGCATAATATGGCAGCTTGATGACAGAAATGAAAATCAAAAAGCGCTAAAGTGCAACCACAGGTAATGATGCTCTGATGTTTCATAAGCAGAATTATTTTTCTAATGGAGAGAGAAGGCATAATAAGATGTGAGAGCAAGTGGAAATTGCACTGAAACCGTTCCTGCTTGCGGTTATGCCATAGTAGTAATTATGCTCACAAATTAAATGCCTTTTTTTCCCCTCCATTTATTCATATGGCAACAGGCCATTTGTCAACACCCAGGGCAACAAAGTGCTTATTAAGAACAAGGAGAAACATCGTCTGTCGGTGATGACAGCAGGGTGCAGGTATGTCATAAAAAGTCCTTTTGGAGAAACTAAAACTCACCGGATCGGATGAATGCAATGTAACAGAAACACAACCCCGAGTTTCAGGTGTGAAAAGGCGCTGAAAACCACCCTGATGTGGGACACCAACCCAGGTGCTGAATCACAGGGATGAGAAAAGCACGTGTGGCGACTATAATAAACATGTAACTCTTGCTGTTTTGGTCTCATTTGCCAAACACTTGAGTTGCAACGAAGACAAAACATTGATGCAAAAGAAGCACAAGCGAGCTTTTGAGCTCTGATTCAGAAAATAAGATATCTGCTAACAATTTCATTTCCTCCATCACCATTCCCTCTGTGTTGAACAGTAAGGGGGGATGGATGACGACTTGGGAAATCCCATTAAAGTGTGTGTCAGCTGCATGTCAGAGTGAGACAGACTCTTCATCACGGCGTCTCCAGTTGCAGTATACAAACACACTTTTGCACACACAAACAGACACATTACCCCACGCGGAGAAAACGATCTTGACTCAACATCATAAAGCTGTCGCCCCACCATGTTTGGCAGCAGAAAGAGCGGCGAGCGATCCCGAAGTGATGACATGATGTGTGACATCATTGAAAAACCATACACTTTAAATTAGCAGCCTGGCATTGTAACAATCTGGATGTGTCTGTGGGAGAAATCAAATTTCTTTAGCAAACATACCTGCAGGAGGCTGTAAATGATGTCTGTAATTATGTGCACACACTCACATTGCACAGTTACACACACACACACACACACACAGTGACAGAGCAGCCCGAGGCCTGTCTGGACAGCTTAGCGGTCTCATTAGCAGCGGGTGGATGCCAACAGATAATTAACCAGGAGAGATGAAGAGTGAGAGGGAGGCTGAGTGCCAGCAGTAAAACACATAAGAGAGAAATGTTCTTTACGAGATGGATGAAGTGAAAAGATAGTAAAACATCAGAGAGGAAAGATGTTGACTTTGTTTTGTGTGATGGTTCAAATCAACCTCCCCTAAAAGGACACACTTTCACTGGGCCTGTCACTGTTGTTTATGATGAAGATATGGGAGTATTTCTGTGTCCCTGATGAGCTAAAACAAGGTTTGGCTTTAGTTTTGCTCCTTAAAAAACAGTATATAATAAAAGAAAAATTATACAAGCTTAAACAAAATCAGTGTCGACATTCTGCACATTTTTTAATTCATATGGAAATCATTTGGAATGATGATAATGATTTTGACATGGATGCATCAGGCCCTTTACAGCAATGTTAAAGGGTGATTCCTTGATTTTACCACAGAAATGATAAGAAATAAAGGGCCCCGTCCTCTTTTTCTCTCTTTTCTTTAAAAAATAAGAATAATTTTATCTTTAATGCTTGTACTAATACTAATGTTTGGCAGTAAAATTGACTCTTCATCATTAGCTAGATACATGTCTGGGTATGCTTCTTATTCTGCACTTGTTTTCTTTGGTAAATCTAAACAAATACACATACAAGCTAGCTTTGCGCTTCACTTTTCTTTGTTCCAGGCACAAATGCATGTAAACAAACCCATAAGTTGATTGCATATAAACAGTTTGCAACCAAAAATAGAAAAAAAGAAGAATGTTGGGAACAGAGGTACTAAAATGTTCAAAATGGCTTTTTCAGATCGTCAAACTGTCTGTACTAAAGATTTTATTATACTTTATTTGTTTAGAGTCAGCCTTTGTTATGAAAATGTTCACATTAAGTTTTTTAATTTATTGCATCATCCCAAATGGATATTCCTTTTCATCCGGATTTTTTACAGTCAAAATTACAAATCTCCAAAATATTCAGCTATACTTTAAAATAGAAAAGTACTTGTTTAATTCTAGGTGTGCACAACTTAGAGTTACCGGAGAAATTTTAACATGTAAATCATTAATTTATTGTCTGTATAAAGTAGGAACACAACGATTTGGTCTGAATTCCTGCTTATTTTCGCTCCACCTCACACCTTATAACCCTGTTCTGAGGTGCGTCTTCAGAGCGACTCGTTTTGCTGCCGTCTCTTTAAATGTGAATGGGGGCATGTTAAGCCCCGCCCCCTCCAGGTCACAGGAAGTTCAACTCCACCCTGTTCTGCCATGTTTGTAGCTTGATAGCAGCGATACGCTAATCTCCTGGCAGAGAAACTTTTTATTGGAAAGTTTATCATAAATGTCAACGTATCAGATTCACTTAATTAATTACCTGGACGTCCACGACTTTGTTTGCCAGACCCACAACAAATACTGTGACGTAAAAGATAAGAAACGTAATAGACAAAATCAAACAGGCTAAAAATATGACCACAAAAAACATAAAGACATATGCACGGTATTAGCAGGGGATAATTTAACATTTTATACATTCCTAAACACAGAGGCTCACAAAAACATGGATTTAAGGGCTAATAAAAGTGGATTTTGCATATGTCCTCTTTAATTTCCCAGTGTGTGTGTAGGATGAAGCACTTGCACGCTTTTGCTTGAATGCAACACTTCTGGATCAAAAAACCTGCAGTAAACATTTGTCACTGAATGCCAACCTTTGTCTGACACTTAAACAGTTTGCTGAATGGTTTTAGTAATTTTATTTCCATATAAAAAAAGTGTTTTCAACATAAAGCAAGCTATCAAAACTCCTTTGCAGCTTTTTATGCTGCCAAATGTCCAGTCTACCAAAGCCAGTTACATGTCAACATAGTCAAATATGGCACAGAAAACATGGTTTCTAAAAGGCTTTTTCAATTCTAGCTAATAATCTTATGTGGACTGAACGCTTAAAGAAACAAAACCAGATGTTCATTTAAGTTTGGCAACTGAAAGAGACACATGGGCCAAATCTCACAAAACGTGACAGAAAAAGCAGCTAGTGGTGGTGCAATCGACACCTGCCTGAAACACTGAGGCTTTTTCTCTCCGCGGCCTCTCAGTCAACGTTTTACCTTCACAAAGTACTAGATTACACTTAAATGTGAACATTATCAGGGCTGTTTGCAAAAATGATCCAAATAAAAGGGAAAAAGTTCAGCATCTCTTTCAGCTCACACCCAAATATTTAGTTTGTTTGGTTTTTATCATCATATTCCCCATTACCAGCATGTAAAACAGAAAAAGTAAGATTTAAACAGACTAAACCATTTTGGACTTTTGTCTGCATTTTTTAAATTTATTTTTTTATTTTTTTATAACAAGGTGATGCAGAAGTCAGCAGTGATGAAGAGATGAGTACAAGCAAACGCTGGAAATGCTGTCAAACCCTTTAAATCGTGCTTTTGTTAAGCTCACGTCTTCTGACTTTTAAAGAAAAATAAAATATAGACAATGAAAAGTTTTCAAGCTTGTAAAGTAAAGTTATGACGTTATGTCATAATGGAATACAGTAGTAACTAATGCAGCTCCAGCAGGGCATATGGTGGTGCTCCGGCTTTTAAAAAAACAAGCCCGTCTCTGTCTGCAGGACAGTTTTTGATTCGATGAGGAGGACGATGCATAGCAGGATACAAAACTGAACCCATTTTTCTGGTTCCTTGCCTCCTGTGTGGATATTTATTTATTTAAACAGGAATAAAAGAAATACGGGGAAGGGAAGAGAAAAAGGAGGTAATCCACTCATTCAGAAAACTTTCACTAAAATAAATGTGTTTTCCTTGCAGGCAAAAAGGAGGAAGATAAGTTCTTTTATTCCTTAATTCCTATGCAAGTCTTCAGAATAAAAAAACGGGAGTAGTAGTGGTGACTGGATGGAAACATGAATGAGCACGATGATAACAGGACGTTCCTTTATTCCCACTTTTGTTCAACATCAGGCAGATTCTGAGTCTGTTAGCTGGAAAGTCTCCACCATGAAGCACTACAGCGTCTGGGGCTAACCCGCTAACCGGCGCGTAGTCATGGCGACAGTGAGGTGCGGAGGGAAGTGGCCTCAGTCTGTGGGAACAGGGACGACGCAGATGTGCAGGAAGTTGTCAGGGTGGCTGAGGTGTTCGCTGAGCCACTGCAAAGGAGTCTCCAGCAGAGGTTCGATACCGTGGATCAGCACCTGGTAACGCTTCTGCTCACCTGGAGACAGAAAATAGCTGGTCAGTATTAGTGAAATCAATTTATGTTGGAAGAATCTAAAACTTTACTGCTATGAGGACCGCTGCAGGTGTTCAACGTAACCCTGCTTCTACTCAATGGATCCAACAGCCTGTGAGGTTCTGCACGGCGACTCATTAATGTGAGTCGGGTGTGCTGGTGCAAGGATACGGTAAAAAAGCTGCAGCGCTGCAGCCCTCATGGGACAGAGCTGAATAAGCCTCCCTTACTTGTGAAAGCCTTGTGTATTCATGCCAATTAAAATTTTTCTACTTATTTGAATGATTTTGAGGTTTCTTTTTGACCATAAAAGAGGAAGAAACGATCAAAGAGAAGTGAGGAGGAGGGGACAAAGAGGAACAACTATAAAAAAAGAAGACAAAACTATGATCCAAACAGTAATGAATGGTCGAGTGAACAAAAGAGATTTAAGTTTGGAGGTGGAGACGTGAAAATTAAGATAAGTGTGAAGTGGAAATATAAAGCAATCAGGAAGATAAAAGAAAGAAAAAGAATAAAGAAAGAAGATAAAAAGACAAAGCTGCAGGAAGCTGAGAGAAAAAGATGGTTGCATGAGGTGAGAGAGACCACATCAGACATGATGGTACGATCTTTACCACTGTGTGGTGGATGAGACAGAGGGAGAGAGAAAGTACAAGTGCAACTATGAGTGTGTGTGTGCCCACTTCTGAAATGGACCAGAGTGGCAGTTAAATGTTTTTGTCTCTGCTGGCAGCAGAATTTGAATTTTAACCTTTCACTCTGACAGTGTGTGGTGAACCTGAGTGTGTGTGTGTGTGTGTGTGCAAAGTCTCCGGATATTGCTGGCCTCCAATGACTGATACTGCTCTTCACTGAAAGAACACGACTGAAAAACGTTGGTCATGAGCAACGATCTTCTCAGCCCTCTCAGGTTCCTGAGGTGGCAGAATTTGCAGGTCAGTCAGATAAATGAAGCCACGAGTAAATTTGTATCAGTTCAAAAAGCATCCATACGATGCGTTTAGCAGCTGGGACACGCCGCCAAGGAGTCTGCAAAAATCAAAAGTGACACATTTACATGTCACTAAGTGGACGTGTTAGCGGCACGGCGCTGATTTGCACCGCGGGAAATGCAGCGTGCATGGCTTTGACACTTTTTTGACACGTGTAACTAAAACATTACAAACTTCAGTAACAATGAAAAGATTTTACAAGAAACCTTAAAGCAGAATTCTGCAGAACTGAATGAACTTGATCATCATGAAGAATAAAATAAAGGTAACATAATGAAAAATACTTCCCATCTTTGGGAGAATAACAAAGGAGGCATTAATATGTTTTAAATGTTTTGCTTTGTATGAGTAAATCTTTTTAAAACATAAAGTGCATTCACATGTTTACATGTAAAGCAGAATTCTTGCAGCTTTTTAGTCATTATGACGCTGATCCTAAAATATTTAAAAGGCCATAAAATATTTAAGATACTTAAGCCGCTTAAACGTCTCCTTTCCTGTAAGCTGTGGATATTCATTCCAACTTAATTTAACAAACAAAATACTTATTTTAAGTGGCGATTTTAATGGGTTTAGGAAGGATGAGGCAGGCGTTTGCTGGGAGTGACTCCTTGGAGTAAAATTTAGATTTTAATTTAAATTTAATTTGTTAAAACACAAACGTGGACAAAAAGAGGTATTTTAAACTTTGGTTAAAAAGTGAATATATATATCTATATATATATAGATATATATAGATATATACATTTTAATCACCTAAAAAGTAGCATTTCAGCCTAAAGATCACCTATAGATGTAGTTCCCGACCTCAGTCATGCACACACACACATTTGTGCAGGCTGTCCTCGTCAAACCACCCGTATTTGACATTTTAGCTCCAAGTAATATCAGGAGGACGGTTGAGGCAGAGCGTTAACTGACGGTCTAAGAGGCAGCTCCACCCTACACCTGCTGAACAGCTAGCAAACAGAAATGTGGAATAAATGCACGTCAGAACAATGAAATGAAATGAAAGCACCACAAGTCTCTGAGTGAAACAAATATGCTCATTAATGCAAAAGAGGATAGTGATGGAAATGTAGAATAAGAAAGTCAGGAAGTCTGATGCAGCCTGGAATGCATGCAGGTAAATATAATTATTTTCATATTTATATATATCATTATAACTTAACTCATTCTGATGAGGATGAGGAGGGAAAAAGATGGTGTTTTTTTATAAGTTTTGCAATGCATTGTTTGGATTTAATAAGCTCAGTCCTGCATTAACCCTTTAAGTTTGAACTAAAACCTAAAACAAAACATTTATTTATCTTAATTTATTTTCTGTTCCCTTTTCATAAAAATATTAATAAAGTTTATTATTCATTTAACAAATATTTAGGATGGTAGTTAATAATATAGTAACAATGGTAAAAGGGCCATTGGCGTTCGACACCCAAAATAATTGTACAGAAATTTTTACTTCAATATTTAAAAAATTCACTAAAATAGTGATGTTTTCTAATAATTTATCAATGAAAAAATCTAATATAAATAAGACAAGAGTGTTGCTAAACCTTTATTTTAGTTATATTATTTTAAACATATAGCATTAAATTATTATAGAGAAATAGACCCCTTAGCTAGTAATTAGTACATTTTAAAAATAATTGAAAATAAATAAAATTAATGATCTATAAAAAAAATTAAAGAATTCTAGGACATTTAATTTTTTTTTGTAGTTAAACTTGAAAAAAATCCTGAATATTCAGAGATTTTAAATTAGTACATTGTACATAAACAACGTTTTGATACTGAAATACTGTAAACAGAAACATTATAAACAATCAGGTCCAACTGGCTGCATGGGGCTGATGACACTGCAAACTGAGTAAAATCCTGAGACAAACTGAGTTAAGAAACACAGAAAGTAAAAGGTGTGATCCTGTTTTTATGGCAGCACTAGTGAGAATGCACTTTCTCTGATTTTCACACACACAAACACACCCATAGACACACACACCCACACACATTCCAGGAGGTGTTTCTTGCCCATCACTAACCTTCAACCCTTGCCTGGCAGCGCACGAGCTCTCGTAGGTGGAGTAGGTGTTTTACAGTATCATTATGAGAAATGGGGGAAATTCACAATGAGCCACGCCCCCAAACACTCACACATGCCACACACTCACATACACACCGATGTAGGCTGCGACAATACCCACCTTCCCTCAAATTACTCACACAAACATGCACGATCTCACGCTCCAACCCACGCATATTCGTACAGTAAACCAAAGAGATTAGAAAAATGACGAGAGGCAAAAAAAAAAAAGATTTAGGAAATATCTGCCTCTCTGGTTCCCGTTCAGTTACATATTACAACCAGGACAATGTGACCACTGTGGTTTTAGATTATGGTATTTCCTCCTAAAGCCAAAACACCAGTCTATGTGATAACATTCAATGTCAATATGAAAGTAACTTTTCTAACCATAAATTCTCAATTACAAAAATTACATATACGATTGCTCAAGGTAAAAAGGTTAAATAGTCGTATTGCATGATACAAAACTGTTACCGTATAAATGGAAAAGAAAGAATCATGACAAACAGTGATTACAGTAAATACAGTGGCTTTCGTTCCCCCTCAGGCGGCGTATAAGTATAGTTAGAAGCATCAGAGGATGTGGCATGTGAGAAAAAACAATAGTGAAGAACACTATAGAATGAGGTGTTTTCCCAGTTTCATTAACTTATTCTGCAAATGACTGAAGTGACCATCAACTGCAGGAATAATGGCCTTTTTTAAGCCAGCAAACATGTGATGGCCTGCACACAGAAGCTTTAAACATGTTTAGAGATGAGTTTGCAAATGTGGCCAAGGAGAGGGAAATTTTGGCTTCCCTGCTTAGGCAGCTGCACCCACAACCCAATCCTGACTAAGCAGAACGAAAAGAATTGGAAGGGGGGGGGGGGGTAGAGATCTATTTATGTTATATTTAACCTTTACATAATGTTTTTAAGACACTTTTATTACATAAATCATATACTGGCACTTCTAAAAACAAGCTGGGAGGTTGTGTGAAATCTAGAGAAGAACTGAATGCTGTGGTTTGAAAATCATATTGATTAATGTTATTATTACAAATTATTTCAGAAAACATAAGATGTTGAAAGAGAGAAAGCTAACATGTAAAAGTTTTGCTCATCTTCAATTTCATGTTAACAAAAAGTCTCAAGTCCTCCTTTATTTGTATTTTTATATGTTATTTTCTAACTCCTAAATAATGTTTTCCAAACCATTGTTAAACAGATGTTTATTATCTTTATTATATTTCATTTTATTAGTAATTCTGTAGATACATTCAGTTAAAAAGACCGAAAGTAGGGGTTGGAGTTCTTGTTTGGTTAGATTAGATTAGATTAGAAAGGGAAGGACAAATGGGAGGAATGTGCGTGTGTGTGTGTGTGTGTGTGTGTGTGTGAGTGTGTGTGTGTGTGTGTGTGGGGGGGGTCTGTTTGTGTACGAAATGCCAACTGCCATTAGGAAAAAGTGAAGGCCTCACAGCCTCACTCTGAGCTCCACGTATCGGTTCTGGTCTCTCATGGGCGTTGGTCTGCTCCTCTGTCCTCCTATGCTCCTATGGGGGTGGAGGGGTCCCTTTTGGGCTCTTGGGGCCCGGGGTCGGTGCTCTGCCTGCCTTGGGAGGCCAGTGTCTGCGATTTCCGCCCTGGGCCTGCTGGGGCCCGTTCCCCCTGACTGTGGGGGGGGTTTCTGGCTGGGGCGTCCCTCTGCTGCCTCCTGGACGGATGCTGGGTTTGCCCCGGGGTGGGATGGTTGGGGTTCTTGTTCAGGGTTGCCTGCTGTTTGTCCTGGTCTTGGGGGTCCTAGCCTGCCCTGACCTTTCACCCCGTACGTTCTGCATGCTGACACACTGAGCTGCTCTTTAGGTTCATTCATAAAAAGCCATATTTCAAAAGTACTTTAGATTTTAGGTTGGTTGTTTTTTGGTATGTCTTTTGTGTCTGTTGGTATGTTTGTTTGTGTTTGTTGTACTTTGTATTTACTTATTTAGATATTTTGCTTGTTCACTTCTGGCGCTCTCAACATTTACTCATTTTTGATCCCAGGAGAAATCCCTTGTTTTATACACAGAAGGAACGGTATCAGGCTGGATTGCAGTTTTCATTTTGTGGTGTCTATCTTTCTGCTATTTGGGTTGTGTTTACTTTCCCTTTTCCTTTCCTTATCTCTTTGTCTTTTTTTTTTTTTTTTGGTTTTTTGGTCAGGTCCAGCAACAAATATTCATTTAAAATAAATAATAAATGAAACATTCTGATTACCAAGAGGGTCTCTGTATATACAAATACACATATATACAGACCATCGTTCTACCTGCTTTAATGCTGGACAAGAAATGTTGAAAAAAAAAAAAATTCAAAGGGAATCCGAACAAATTTAAAACTGGTACCTTATGATTACTTAGTATAGTTATTGCTTAGTTTGATTCTTTTTTTTTAAATGATGATGTCTAATTCACGGTTTCTAAAAAACATATCACTCAGGTTGTGAAACCATTAGCAGCAGATAATATCATGGGCAAATAAAAAGAAACCACTGATACATGGGGTGCCTTTACTAAACCACAGCAGGCCCTTATCATTACTGTAAACTATCACCTGTCATCTGCCAGTAAAAAGACCCCAAAAAAACTCTTCCAAGGACTAAATATATCTCATGAAGCTTCTTACTGTGCATAAAGATAGTGTTTGGGATATATTAATATTGATTTAAATGGAATAAAAGATGGAAAAGTTCCTAAAGAAGAAATCACAAAAGTTCAAACTAATGAGAGAAAAGCTAGAAGTTGATAAAGGTGACAAGTAAAGTCTCCAATATTTAAGATACAGTAAACGTAGTGAGTTTCTTTTAACCCATTATCTAATTAATGATAACTGGTCTTCCAAAGAAAGTTGCAGCTGGAATAATTTACTGACAGATACACACACCCTGTGGTTGAGTGGTACAATACTGCCGGCCAAGACGACATGTTTCATCAGCTGAGCGCGGCCGAATGCCATTTAGGAAGACCGCAAGTCTTCATTTTTTAAACAGCTGAACAGTTTTTGGTGGAATAATTGCCATCGGGTTAGACTGACTGTCTGATTCAATTAGCTGTTGACTAACCACCAGACAAAAATGAGAGTTGTCCAGTTTCTTTGGTTGCAAAATGGCTTGTTTAACATAAACATAGAGCTGGAAATAGCAGAGCTAAAGCCTTCGTTCATTTTCTATAGTGCTTAAACCAGTTCAGGGTTGTGAGGAAGCTGCAGACCAGTAAGAGACAGGTACACCCTATACACAACCAATCCCAGCTGATATCGGGCAAGAGGCGGGGTACACCCTGAACAGGTCGCCAGTCCATGGGTCACACACACAGACATAAAACCACACACACTCACTCCTATGGGTAATTTAGAATCACCAATCAGCCTATCCCCAAGGTGCATATCTTTGGACTGTGGGAGGAAGCCGGAGTACCCGGAGAG